>ML376818.1:5254-30375 GCA_005239525.1 Nicotiana knightiana
TGCAAAACAATCTTGTCAGTAAGCAGGTTAATCACAAAACATTTTGTGGAAGTAAAGGCAACCAGGTTACCTCTGTCACACAATTGTGACACACTGATCAGGTTATTTTTCAAGCCATCTATAAGATAGAGATGTTCAATGGATCGTGTGTCATCCTTACCTACCTTACCAACCCCAATAATTTCACCTTTCTTTCCGTTTCCAAAGGAGATATTTCCTCCTTTGAGAATTTCAAGTGAAAGGAATTGTTCCATGTTCTCGGTCATATGCTTTGAGCAGCCACTATCCAAATACCAAATTTGGCTGCCTCCTCTCACTTGAACCTACAAAAAGGAATCAGGAGTTAGTTTTAAGAACCCAAATTAGTTTGGGTCCTTTCTATGAGAGAATGGATGAATCAAGCTTTTTCTAGCCCAATTTGGTAGCCAATTTTTCTTTTTAACAAAACTCTCATTTCTTCGACTGGCCTGCTCTTTTGCAGTACACTCAATTTTGTAGTGGCCAGTCTTACCACAGTGGGTGCAGATTTTATTCTCAGGGANCGGCCTGCTCTTTTGTAGTACACTCAATTTTGTAGTGGCTAGTCTTACCACAATGGGTGCAGATTTTATTCTCAGGGAGAGTGAGATACTTGCTTTTGGGATCCCACTTGGGCAATTTACTTCCAAATCCAATCCCTCTCCGGTTGCTACTACGATTCTCTTGAAGCCATATCAAGGCATCAGAGAATTTATTCCATTTACAAGTTCGATCTAATTCATGTTTGACTTTACCAAGTTCTTCTTTAAGAGTTCTTATCTATTCATCCTTGGAATACATCTTATCTTTTAGTTTTTCCACATTTTTTTCTAACATGATATGAGAATGATCAACAACCTTTTTACTGGATCCTAACTTTAGCTTTAAGTTTTCAGATTTTAGTTCTAGAATCTCAGTTTCAAGTGGATGAACCTGGTTCAACAAGGCAGTGTTTTTCTTTTCAGATTCACTGACTCTGATTTCCAGGTTCATGCACTTTGCTTTTAGCATTGCACATTCTTTAGATAGTTGATCCTTCTCTTTGGTTGTTTCCTCAGAATCATCTATGAAATCAAGTAGCAACTCAGAGAGTTTTTCCTTAGATAGGAAATTTATTTTAATTTTAAGATGGGAGATACTTACCTCTGGTTCTTCATGTGATTCCTCATCAGATTCTCCAATTTCCATGAGCGCCTGATCTTCAGTCTCCCCATCTTCTGATTCTTCATCTGAACTTNACTGAGGACAGTTCTTGATAAGATGTTCAGTCTTTCCACACTTGTAGCATCCCTCGTTGGTTGCCCTTTATGGAGATTTTGCTTTGTTGTAATTTCCTCCTCTAGAGATGCCCTTCTTCCTTATTAGAAAGTTTCTGAATTCTTTGGTAATCATTTCCATCTCATCTTCCTCAAGATATGCTCCCTCAGTGATTCTGAGTGCTAAACTCCTCTCCTTCTTTGGACCATGCATCTTCATTCTCTTCCTTCTAAGCTCATAGGCAGTAAGATTTCCAATTAGTTCATCCAATCTAAGGATTGGCATATTTTTGGATTCCTGGATAGCAATGATTTTGCTTTCCCAGGAGATTGGAAAGACCCTTGTCAGGATCTTCTCTACCCTATCCTCTTCAAAAATGACTCTACCAAGAGACTTAAGTTCATTTGTCAAAGTTGTGAACCTTGTGTACATCTCTTGGATTGTCTCTCCTTCTTTCATAGTGAAGTTTTCATACTGTGAGAGAGTACCTCTTGATCTTATTACATGAGGTGTTCCTTCATGGGCTGCTTCCAAGGTATCCCATATTTCTTAGGCAGTGGTGCAGCTTTGGATTCTGCTATACTCGTCTGGACCTAGTCCACACACTAGCCACTTCTTGGCCTTTGCATTCTTTTCCCATTTCTTCAGATCCTCAGCAGTGCAGTCAGCTCTAGTCTTTGGTACATCTATACCTTCAGCAGTCTTCATCATGGTAGCTAGAGGACCATCAGTGACTATGTCCCAGAGTTCATAGTCTTCTCCAATCAGGTGGTCCTTCATCATATTCTTCCACCAAGAGTAATACTGGCCATTGAAGAGTGGTGGCCTTGCAGTTGATTGACCCTCCCAGTTTCCAAGTGGTGCACTCATTTTGATCTTTTCCAAGGTGTTAACCTTTTCAAGGATAACCTTCTCTGATACCAATTGATGTTTTATACGTCAATACCACACAAGAAGGGAGGTGATTTGTGTGGTGTCCAATTTTTCGAGTGTTGTCTCAGTAGAAGAACCTGGTTCTTCTTGGTGTTCCAACTTCTACCAGTGCGGAATAATAAATGCAGTAAAGTAAAAACACAGAGATTTTTACGTGGAAAATACCTGGCTCAAAAGGTTAAAAACCACGACCTACTCCTCAGTAGGATTTTCTCAAACTCTTCATTACAACTCTGAGCCAAACAGCATTTACAAAATAAACTCTTTTGTAAACCTAAGGACTAACTCTAATCCCTTTGTAGCAACCTAGCCTCTAGCTAATTTCGACAAGCTTCAAGTTAACTCTAACTTGAACAACGTGTACCTATTACAATTGCTTTTAATAAAGCTGAAAGATACAATTTAAATCACCTACTACAACCAACAAGACTCGAGACAAACTGATGGAACTGGTTCTTCTAGCTGGTCAGTAGCCTTTGTATCGCACAAGGATTCTGCTTGCAAAATTTCTCTGGTAATTTTGCCTTCAGTTCTTGCTTCAATTCTGTCTGTGTGCGAATGATTCTTCAGTAGGAATACTTCAACATTATATAGCGCCAGAAGTTAAGATGTTCTTGTTTAGTTCTAATGCAACTCTTCCTTGGTGGAAGAGTGTGTATTTATCTCAACTTTCTTCCTTTATTTCTGTCCTTCCTGAACTCGAATTCTAACCCCTTATCAATTTGCAACCTTTTCCCATTAGGAGACAACCTCTTAGTTCATGGATAATTTACATATTACATTTATCACCTATGCACGTACGGTTCTTGTGCCAATTGGTTCATTCGAGATGTTTACCCTGATGGACCTGGTTCAACTGGGTAGGCATTTGTCAATCTTCAAAACCATGCAGTGACTTGGGTCAACACATAGTCCCCGACTTTGAGTGACCTGACCTTGGATTTTTTGTTGTAGTACCGCCATGCATGTTATTTTTGGGCTACCATTCTTATGTAAAGCATGTCTCTTTGATCTTTGGCCTCGTCAAGGTCTTGCCTTCTGCTTTCATCGTTGCTTGGCCCGCTATCATTTGAATATCTTAGACTTGGTTCTCCGACCTCGACCAGTATCACTGCATCGGTCCCATATACTAGTGAGTATGGCGTCTCCGTGCTTGTGTTTGGCGTGGTGCGATATTCCCATAGCACTTTTGGTAGCACCTCTGGCCACACTTGGCATTTTCGAGTTTCTTTTTCATAATATTCAATATAATTTTGTTGGAGGATTCATCTTTTCAATTGCTAGCGGGGTGATATGGCGTGGAGAGTATTCTTTTGATGTGCCATTTCTCGAAAAACTCAGCGATCTTTTTCCCTGTGAATTGAGGTCCGTTGTCATAATTGATTTCTGTGGAGATGCCGAAGCAACATATGATGTTCCTCCATATAAAGGCAATCACTTCTTGTTCGCGTATTTGGGCGAATGCACCTGCTTCCACCCATTTAGAAAAGTAGTCAGTTAAAACCAAAAGAAATTGTACATTACCTCGTCCTGCGGGAAGGGGGCCGACGATGTCCATTCCCCTTTTGATGAAGGGCCAGGGCGACGTGACTGAGTGGAGGTGTTCGCCTGCTTGGTGGATCATGGGGGCATACTTTTGGCATGGTTCACATTTTTTACCGAAGTCAGCTGCTTCCTTTTTCATTGTAGGCCAATAGTAGCCTGCTCGTATGAAACATCTGGCTAGGGTTCGATTGCTGGTGTGAGCCCCGCAATGACCATCTTGGACCTCTTCTAGGGCACAACTTGTCTGGTTTGGTCCCAGACATTTTTCTAAGGGCTTGCCATATGTCCTCTATAGATCGTTGTTGATAATGCTATACCTGGCTTCTTGCATTCGAAGTTTTTTGGCTTCTTTTTTGTCGTTTGGGAGCACGATGTCCCGCAGGTAGGCGATGATACGGTTGTGCCAGTCCCAAATTAGGTTAATAATGCGTACCTCAATTTTGTCGATAGTTGAGTGGAGGAGTGTGACCACATTCTCTTTCCCGTTTATGCTCTTGGTGGCTGCCGCCAATTTGGCGAGGCCATCTGCCTCGACGTTCTGCGCTCGAGGTATTTGGTCGAGCTGGCATTCGTCAAACTCGAACAGTAGTTTGCAGGTCTTGGCCTGGTATTTTTTTAGCCTTTGTTACTTGATTTGGAAAGTCCCCGTGACTTGACTGATGACGAGTTGCGATTCACATCGAAGGACTACCCGTCGTGCTCCGTATTTGAGGGCCAGTTTTAATCCTGCAACCACGGCCTCATACTCGGCCTCATTGTTAATCATATCGGGACACTGTATGGATTGGCAGATTATCTCACCTGTCGGGACCTCGAGTACGAGTCCCAGTCCAGATCCTAACGCGTTGGAGGCGCCATCGGTGTATAGAATCCATAGGTCGTGTATCTTGGGGTGTGAACACCCAATTCTTTTGCCCCACATGGAAATTACTCCTAAACATTATCCAAAAATAATTTTTTTATGAATTTTAGATTTTTTTCTCTATTTAGTTGCATTTCATGTAGGTTTAATATTTTTAAAATTATAGAAAAATCATAAAAAATTATCACATTTTTCATTGCATATCATCTTGGGTTTAATTTGCATTTTTAGGAATAATCACTTTTAATTGATAGATTAATATATAAAAATCACAAAAAATACACATAATCTTACTTAATTTTGTTTTACATTTTTAGGTTCAATTAATTAGTCTAAATTTGGAATCCACAAATTAATTAGCTTAAGTAATTATTTCAAATAAGGGGTTTAATCTTGCGAACTAATTTCTAAGTGTTATATTAATTAGAATGGCTAATGTTGCAAAAGAAATAAAAGAAAAAGGGAAGTCAAAATCGGACCGGGCCAATTTCCATGGCCCAATTTCCTCTTGATCCGCCCAAAACCTATCTCTACACGACCCGATCCGGCCCAATACCCATCCCCCTCACCTATTAAAACAAACATAGACCTAGACGTAAAGACCTAAGGCAGAGGAGACCCTTAGAGCGTCGTTTTCTTTTCTTCTTCCCTCCTCTTCATCTTCTTCACATCACCCTCTAAACAAGAAGACCCCTCCCCCTTAGAAACATCGACGACAACGAACCCCTCCCCCTCAACGTTCGCCTCTCTCCCCCTCCCTCTCACCCATATCTCACTCTCACTCTCACCTCCCTCACACGCGAAATACTTGAGAACCGATTTTGAATTCTTACAAAATCAGATTTGAAGAAAAGAAGCAAGAAAAAACGGAAAAAGAAGAAGATGAAGTTGTGATTTTATGAAATTTTTGGGCTGTTTGTTCATGGTTCTGGGTTTTCTAATGCAAAACTATGTCAAAACATTGTCTAATCTCTGATGTGGATTGTCGAAATCAATGTTGGGCTCCATTCGAATCGTTAGCTGCCTTCATTTGGTTGTTTTCAATTTATTTTTCATTGCCCAAGTATGTATATGTTTACCCGAAATTCTCTTTTGAATATGAAACCTGGTTCCATATATTTCTTTTGGATTAAATGGAAATGCTGATTTCCCGTCATGTTTTAATCTTATTTGTTTACTGTTATAGTCTCATTTCTTTGCTCCAATTACTTGGTTGCTCACTTATTTGGTCTGGTCTTTGCGAATTGAACTATGATCCTGGGCTAGTTGAATTTTGGTTTGAATCATATTGGTTGTATTGACTTAATCGGATATGTGTACACACCCCTATTACTTCGTTTGATTTTCATATAAAAAGCAAATTTTGTTCATCTTTTAATTCGGCTCAATTGCATAGATCTATCGTGTGTAAGTGATGATTTTGTTTTGAATTGGCTTCTCTGTTAGACTACATAATTGTTTATCCTCTAACCATATTCAAATGCTTAGATCTAGCATGTATAATTGCTAGATTTGTTTTAAGAATTCCTTCTTTATTAAGCTTTTGAAATTCTCAGTAATTGAAATTAGATATTCGAATTGTTGGATGTTAAGGGATAAGTTGATGCTTGTTGTTGATAATTAGTCATTGTTAGAGTCTCATGTGTAATACCATAGATCCATTGGTCCAGTGTCTTGAAGAATCTGAATGTGTTCATTTGAAATAAGCTCCGAAAACTGAAATATGTGCTTCAACTATGTTAAGCTATTTTGTTTCTTCTGCTTCCATTTTTACATGTTCTTATAAGGAATTCTAAAAATATGGATGTCCAAAGTTCGAAGGTCAGTCACTTTGAACTTGTGCAATTAGTGTCAAAGTCGACTTTGAATTTGTTAATGAATCAGTAGTTGAACATGCACCATTAATTGAGACCTATTAATGAATCGAAATTGCTAATGGGTACGACTCCCGTGGCATAGTCGTGATACGTAAATCCCATTCGGGCCCACATTTATGTGACTCGACCATAACTTCAAACAATATTAATGTCACATGTTGTAATCGCGGGTGCATTTCATGTGACGCGGTTGCGATGTGTCAAAAACAAGAAGTGCACGCCATCGTGACTTGTTCCAAGATAAGTCCATAAATATCAAAAGTGGTTTATATACATATCCCGTAAGCTAAAATGCCACTTTTTAGATAAAGATTCTAAAACTTAGAGAATAATTGACTATCGCCTCAAATAGAAATTTTTAATCGTCATGACCATAGTCATGACTATATAATCTACACTTGGGTGTGAAAACTCATGTCCCCGACTCTAACTCAAAACATTAATTAAAATAAACATGTTGTAAATCACGGGTACATTTCATGTGGCGCGGTTTGCAACGTGTCCAAAAAATAACAAGTGCACTTCATCGTGACTTGTATCAAGATAATTCCATAAATATTAAAAAGCGGTTATAAGTAAGAAGGCTAAAATATGTAAATAATCAGATAATTTAGGCCAAATATTAATAGTTAAGCGATCGTGCTAGAACCACGGAATTCAGGAGTGCCTAACACCTTCTCCCGAGTTAATATAATTCCTTATTCAGATTTTTGGTCGCAGACAAATCAAAACAGAGTCAAATTTTCTCAGTTTGGGATTTTTTAAAACAAAATGGTGTCCCAGAGCATCGTTAAAAATTCGGGTGGCGACTCTAAAAATTAAAATAAATCCCAAATCCGAATAATGTTACTTTAATTGGAAAAACTCCCTTATTACCCCTTCATTAATCCGAGGGTAGTGAAAAAAGGAGGTGTGACAGCTCTGGCGACTCTGCTGGGGAATAGAACCCAGAATCTCTGGTTCAGGGTTCAAGAATATGAGCTTATATAACTATTATATTTTGGCTTTCATTATCTAATTTTACGTGTTTAAACCTAATGTGCTAATTGCCGTTTTTACCGCTTTGATATTATTTGAACTGCATATAAACTGTGCAGAACCCCTTCTTCTCCCTGAGTCTTCTAAATCATCCGGGAAGTGCGCACTTCGTGTGACTTCTTTTCTGTTAGAGTCATCCAAATTTTAGAACGAGGTACGTACAAGTTGCAAAGTCGGTGAAGCTTTTGTGTTCCCGGTACGCTGCCCCGGCCTCGGCTCGAGCTGTCCGCTCGGGTAAGCCTAGTCTAGAACAAAACCCCAGGATTTAATCTTAGAATAACATAGCCTCAAGCCGGATCCCTAGTAGGAACGATTATCTGCATCATGTGCATTTGACTTAGGGGACTCAACACAGGTGTTGGGTCCGTCTAGGACAGATGAACCCGAAATAAAGGACTGTCCTAATACATCTTACCTGCTATATGTGCATTATTTTATTTCAGCTTGCATGTTGACCAGCTTCTAGAATAAGAGGAAAAAAAAACCAAGAGTGCGGGGTAGTTATTCGAAATGTGAAACTCTGTCTATAAATAAGAAAGAAAATAAATGAATGTTCTCAAAAGTCATGTTTTCCCAGTTCCGTCAAAATTGACCGAACTACGCAGGTCTGATTCTCACCGGATATGAGATACGTAGGCAAACCTCATCGGTTCCGGTCCCCAATTTTTCAAAAAAATCCGAAAAATATTTTCTTTAATTCCTTCCTGGCAAAAAAAAAAATCAAATCAGAAAACAAAAATTCAAAAAAAAATAAAATAAAATCTTTGTCTTTCTTTAAAAATCCCTCTTTTGAAAATGTAGAGGCAACATTCGAAATCAAAAAATATTTTCTTTATTCTTAAAAGAAAAGATGA
Organism: Nicotiana knightiana; assembly: GCA_005239525.1. Taxonomy (NCBI): domain Eukaryota; kingdom Viridiplantae; phylum Streptophyta; class Magnoliopsida; order Solanales; family Solanaceae; genus Nicotiana; species Nicotiana knightiana. The sequence continues at coordinate 13,639 of ML376818.1, forward strand.
CAAAAGATGAAATCCAACAAAAATATTTTCTTCTTGCTTTTGAAATTCCCAAAGTTCAAAACAAAAGTAAAGAGAATTTTTAGAGGTCTTTCATTCAAAAAAAATCCACCATTTCTTAGAAGTCTTTTGCCCAAACCCAAAAAAGAAAAAAATCCAAAAAAATATTTTCTTTCTTCTTTAGAAGTCTTCATTTCAAAATTTTCAAAAAAAAAATCAATGAAAAATCAAAATCCAAAATACTTTTTTGTTTATCTTGATGTATTTTTCCCAAAAATTCCAAAAAAGAAAAATAAAAATGAAAAGAAAATCAAAAATCCAAAAAAAAAAAAAGATATTCTCTTTCTTCTGTAGAAGTCTTTCTTCCAAAAATCAGAAACAAAATCCAAAAATGTTTCCTTTCTCTTTAGAAGTTTTTCTTTCAAAAAAAATTCAAAAAATATATTTCCAAAAAAAAAGAAGAAAAATAAACAATAAATCAAATTCCAAATATTTTCTTTCTTCTTTAGAAATTTTTCTTTCAAAAAAAAAAGGGCCAAAAATACTTTCTTTCTTCTTTAAAGCATTTCTTCAAAAATTCAAGAAATAAAATAAACGAAATTCAAGAAAAAAAAGAGTTAGCTTTATTTACTCCATTCTCAATCTTCCCGAACTACGCAAGATCGGATTCATGCGGCGTCATGATACGTAGGCAATCCCCATCGGATTCGATCATAGCCAAAATTAAATTGAGTGAAAAAATAAATAAGAAAAAAAAGAGAAAAATTGAGCGAAAAACAACGAAAAAAGAGAACAAAAAGAAAGAGTGAAAAAAAATAACTGAGAAAAACAAAGAGCGAAAATAACAAAAAGAGAAAGAAAAGAAGTCGAGATAAAAAAAAAGAAAGAAAGAAAGAGGGAGAGACAAAAATAGAAAGGGGCATTTAAAGGCCGGGATGAAACACGCAACCGTTCAAACACATGGTAGAAACTTTAATTGTTAGGTGCATTGCATCCCAATATGCGATTTCCTATATGTTAAATGGTTCAAACTAACCAGGTTGTTGTATATGCAAATAAGACAGGTCATATTAAGGTAGTTGGTTTTATTAATAGTCCGGTTTCTCATCCTTTACAAGATCCAAAGGTAGAGATGGCCTCTGCAAGTAATCTGCCAATTATCGGTCCTGTGGATAGCCCGATATCGGCTATTCCGCAGCCGGAATCAGCAACTGCTGAATAAAACAGAATGTTGCGTCGCTGCATGTTGGAAATGTGGGACGCCTGGTCTAATGGTAGGGAACCGCCAAGTGTAATCCCTGATTTTCTTGAGTGGATTCTCGGTTCAGATGGGCTTTCGAATATCCTTGTGCCCAACCCACTCATCCCATGTGGGCGCCCTTTAATGCCGCCTAATGGCCCCGAAATGCCTTCTGTGGATCACCCCCAGGCGCCGGATTCAAGGGCACCGCCAGCAGTGTTCGATGCACCACCAATATTCACCACGGCACATCCAACAGTGCTCAAGCCAAACTAATACCCTCAGCACTCGCAATATGAGTCTCCCATGGGTCATCAAAGAACAATGAGAAACCCTGAGCAGGCAGAAATGGCTCGGAATATGAGAAGCCTAGAGCAAAGCTTAAAGAACATACAAGGTTTGAGTGTTCAGAAGAGTCTCTCCTACTCCGATTTATGCATGTTTCCGCATGTTCACCTGCCAGCTAGTTTCAAGATGCCAAAGTTTGAAAAATATGACGGCAACGGACACCCGATGGCTCACTTGAAATGATATTGTAACCAGCTGAGGGATGCTGGTGGAAAAGAGGAGTTGCTAATGGTCTACTTCGGAGAAAGCCTCACCGGAATCGCTACTGAATAGTATATGGATCAAGAAATTACCCATTGGCATGTGTGGGACGACTTGGCCTGAGACTTTGTTCGCCAGTTCCAATATAATGTAGACATCGCTCCCGACAGGAACTCTTTGTCTAATTTGAAAAAGAAAACTGCGAAAAGCTTTCGCGAATATGCTGTCAAATGGCGTGAGCAAGCTGTCAGGTTAAAGCCTCCAATGGACGAAGCAGAAATGGTTACGGTCTTCCTACTGGCCTAAGAGGCGGATTACTTCCACACCATGATGTCTGCTATGTGTAGATTGTTCACCAAGGCTATCAAAATTGGGGAGATGGTCAAAAATGGTTTGAAAACAGGCCGAATCTTGAGTCAAACTGCTTTTAAGGCTGCATCACAGGCCGTTCAGAATGGGTCAGGGGGTTTGATGAACATAAAAAGGAGAGAAGAAGGAGCCATGATGGCTTCGAGCTCGAAAGGGGCCCACAAGTCTTTCAACCAATCATATATGCACCCTAAAATCCCAGAACACTATTACCCCTATCAAGATGATGCTGCATATAATCCCCAATCAAATGTTTCCCAATACAATCCTCGCCCAAGAGAGCCTTTCAAAAAGAATCAGTTCACCCGTATTGGTGAATCCTACTTTAGCTTGCTCCAAAAGTTGGTCAGGATAGGTCTGTTGCAGGAAGTGGCCCCAAACCGGCCGAACCTCGAGTCCCCCTCGCACCGGGATGATGCTATATGTGAATACAACTCTGGAGCCGTGGGGCATGACACTGAAGATTATTGGACTCTCAAAAGAGAAGTGGAAGATCTCATCGAGGTCCAGGCAATAGTGCTTATGGATGAAGATGACCCTAATATAATGAATAATCCCTTGCCTGCTCATACTGAGCCGGTGGTCGGAATGATTTGTGAAGATAAAGAATTTGATCCGGCACTGAAGGCCATTGCCGAGACAAAAGAAAAGCCAAAAACGGTCGCCAAACCTGAAAGTTCCCCCATCAGATGGGAGTCTCGGTAGCCAGTCTTGCTATCCTTTCTGCGTCCGGATTATCCCAGGGTGTGATCCGGATGTTTTACTTTATTGTCTTACTTTTCCGATGTAAACCCTTCTATTTTTAAAACTTCAAGAAAAATCATCAATAAAAAAAAATCAAATGGAATTAATATTTCATTTTCCAAGAATGTCTTTTTTATTAATATTGTCTCTTTTCTTACTCTACTTTTAGTTCTGTTTAAATGCAGATTTCAATAACATGACATGATTGCGGACTTCATACCCAGATCCTAAAACGCTGTCAGACTTCGAAATAATGAATCAAGAACCAGAATGCGAATGAAGTTAGGTTAACGAAATAAAACAATGAATCGGAACAACAAAAGGAAAATTGGTCCAGATTGGAAAGTCCATGCATTGCAACAAGAACACTGCCAAATGAGTACGTTTGTACTTGGGGTACATCGAAGAAAAATCCCCGAAATAACTGTCAACGCAAGTGCAAAAGATCTTAAAGCACCGTTTGACTTCGAAATAATAAATCAAGGATCATAAATGCAAATAAAGTCAGGTCAAGGAGATAAAACAATGAATCGGGACTGTCAAAGAAAAGTTGGTTCAGATTGGAGAGGTCCATACATTACTACAAGAGTACTGCCAAAAGAGTGTGTTTGTAATTAGGGTACATCAAAGAAAATGTCCCTGAAGCAACTGTCAACGCAGTTGCAGTCCAAAAGGTACTATGTTTGATCCTCCATATATTTTCAAATGTTCTATGGTTGGGATGACGAAGGCTTTCATTCTCGCTACCCAAACACCATTAAACCTTTTGCAAACCCTTTCAGCCGGTTAATCTTCTTTGATTACCCTCTTTGGAACCCGAAAGTGTTATTGGAAAACAAAAAAGAAGAAGAAAAAAAGAAAAAAAATTGATTGATTGAAAAATGAAAAAAAAGAGAAAAAGAAAGAGGAAAAACAAGCAAAAAAATGATGATGAAATGCAAAAAAAAAAAAAAAAAAAAAGCAAAAGAAAGAGAAAAAAACAAAACAAAGGAGAAAACAAAACAAAAACCAAAAAACAAAAACAAAAGTTCCCTGAACTACGTTCGACTTGATTCCGAAAGGATACGTAGGCAGCCTCTCTTTGGGGTTCAGTCACACCAAAATAAAAATCCACAGTTCCCCAAGAGTTTAAGTTGGGGTAAGCGTTAAGATTCGGCGATGTGTCGCCTTAAAGGTTCCAAAGTTGTAAGTCAACACAAATTCTTTTCACAAAAAACCCTGTTCAAGTCCTTCCGATCAATCGGCAAAGATGTCCAGAATTGGAGGATACATTTGTTTGGATCCAAATACAAGAAAATGAGGGAAACTAAAATGAGAGAGTCTCATTGGTGAAAACCCACACGGGCACCGTGAGGCGACGGTAAGCAGAGAAGTTAAAAATGAGAGAGTCTTGTTAGTGAAAACTCGCAAAGGGCATGCCATGTTCATTAAAGTCCGCATGCACTCCAGATAAGTCCTTCTTTCCTTCCCCCAAAAGGGACACATTTTTCTTTAGATTCATTGTCCATTCTGTCGTTTATTTTTCTCTTGAATCCCTTTCGGTCTAACTCTGTCCCGAAACTAAGGCAAAGAAAGGATGGCAAGACTGATTTACAGGGCTCTCATTTGTCACGGGTCAATATGCAAAAAGCACCCGGCGTCGCCAGGGGCATCGAGTCGATCTCGACCGGGCGCAACAGCCGATACTCCAAACTCAAAACCTTGAAAGGAGAAAATCAAATCGAAGTGCCTATAAAGGCGAATCAAGTTGAAAGGTTGAGCCCTGCATGGCTAACCATCTTGGCAAGGTTTGAAAAGCCGAAATATCCCCGATACCCTGGGATTTCAAAAAAAAAAAGCAAGTGAAAAGCTTACAAAGGCCAAATAAAAATGTTGGGTCCCACGTGACCGATCGCCATGGTAAAATTTGGAAAACCAAGGTGCCGGGGATGAGATATGAAACCCAATCCCCAGCAAACAAGCAAGGAAGTAGTTGAGATCTTCATCAAAAGATTTGAGACCAAGCAATTGAAAATCAAGGCCACAAAACCAACCACCGTTTCAAACTAACGAATTGTTCTTTGTTTGAAAATCTGAAACAGGAGCAACTCGAAAGCAACCATGCAACAACCAGGTGCAGAGTTCTGCACCATTGACTCCAAAGAAAAGGAAGTTTCCTCCAAGAAATCTTTTTTTGCATGCATAAAAATAATTAAAAAATGATAAATAAAAGGGGTACACGCTAGTCGATCCCAATCAAGGGTATACACCCCCTGGTTGATTATTTCCTTTGTAATCAAGGGTATACACTCCCTGGTTGATGATTTCTTTTCCAATCAAGGGTATACACTCCCTGGTTGATGATTTCTTTTCCAATCAAGGGTATACACTCCCTGGTTGATGATTTCTTTTCCCGACGCAGGGTATACATTCCCTATTGATTTTCATTTCGCGACATGGGTGTACGCGCTCCCTAGTCGATGCCAATTAAGGGTATACATTTCCTAATTGATTCTTTCTTTTCCAATTAAGGGTATACATGCCCTAGTTGATGCTTTCTTTTTCAATTAAGGGTATACATTCCCTAATTGATTTATTTTCCAACATAGGGTATACAATCCCTCGTTAATTTTATTTTGCAACATAGGGTCTCCAACGCCTAGCTGATCTTGGTTTGAGATATAGGGTATCCACTCCCTAGTCTACAATAACTCCGGTGCACTGCTCCCGACTTTTCATCGCTTTCAATAAAAAAATAGTGTAGATTTCCTTACAATAACTCGCGAAATTTTCCTGGTGAAAACTGGGCAGAAAATTTCGTTCGTTTGTTTTGATCTTGCGCAGATTACAATTTAGGACAATGGATTCGAGACGACCAAAAGAAGACGTCTCAATTCAGAATAAAAGAAAAGAAGAAAAGAAAAGAGTTGAACCCCAAAGTACAGAAGTGGAAAAGAGGTGGACTGCTCGAGACAAACTGAAGTCACAAGCTATGCATGCCCATTCTTGATCTGAAAAGTTGAAGATTCAGATCGAACTAACAAGCATCAAGATTCAGATCGAAGTCTGTATAAAGAAGCGGCCAAGACTCAAGATCAAGATTTAGAAGACTCATAGATAGGAATTTTGTAACTCGTAGTTGATAGGTTCAGTTTGGTCTTTTCATTTTGATTTTGGTGTAATAAGGAGCACAGCAAGCAGTAAGCAGCAGCAACAGCAGTGAAATCACAGCTTCCCGGTAGTCCCAGCTACCAAAACTTCCAGAACTACACCGACCGGATTCATTTATTGCCAAGGATATGTAGGCAACCTCTGAAGCAAGGTTCGGTCAAAACTTTTTCAAAATGCTTCCAAATGGAGTACCAAACAGGCAAAAATTGCTCGTAGTTGCCCACTTTGTCTTTGCCCGAAAACTCTTCATGTTCTCGAGCAAAGAGGGGCAGCTGTGAACACCCAATTTTTTTGCCCCGCATGGAAATTACTCCTAAAAATTATCCAAACATAATCTTTTTATGAATTTTAGGAATTTTTCTCTATTTAGTTTATAGGTTTAATATTTTTAAAATTATAGAAAAATCATTAAAAAATTGACACATTTTTCATTGCATATCATCTTGGGTTTAATTTGAATTTTTAGGAATTAATCACTTTTAATTAATAGATTAATATTTAAAAATCACAAAAAAATACACATAATCTTACTTAATTTTGTTTTACATTTTTAGGTTCAATTAATTAGTCTAAATTTGGAATCCAAAAATTAATTAGCTTAAGTAATTATTTCAAATAAGGGGTTTAATCTTACGAACTAATTTCTAAGTGTTATATTAATTAGAATGGCTAACGTTGCAAAAGAAAGAAAAGAAAAAGGGAAGCCAAAACCGGACCGGGCCAATTTCCATGGCCCAATTTCCTCTTGATCCGCCCAAAACCTATCTCTACACGACCCGATCCGGCCCAATACCCATCCCCCTCACCTATTAAAACAAACATAGACCTAGACGTAAAGACCTAAGGCAGAGGAGACCCTTAGAGCGTCGTTTTCTTTTCTTCTTCCCTCCTCTTCATCTTCTTCACATCACCCTCTAAACAAGAAGACCCCTCCCCCTTAGAAACATCGACGACAACGAACCCCTCCCCCTCAACGTTCGCCTCTCTCCCCCTCCCTCTCACCCATATCTCACTCTCACTCTCACCTCCCTCACACGCGAAATACTTGAGAACCGATTTTGAATTCTTACAAAATCAGATTTGAAGAAAAGAAGCAAGAAAAAACGGAAAAAGAAGAAGATGAAGTTGTGATTTTATGAAATTTTTGGGCTGTTTGTTCATGGTTCTGGGTTTTCTAATGCAAAACTATGTCAAAACATTGTCTAATCTCTGATGTGGATTGTCGAAATCAATGTTGGGCTCCATTCGAATCGTTAGCTGCCTTCATTTGGTTGTTTTCAATTTATTTTTCATTGTCCAGGTATGTATATGTTTACCCGAAATTCTCTTTTGAATATGAAACCTGGTTCCATATATTTCTTTTGGATTAAATGGAAATTCTGATTTTCCGGTCATGTTTTAATCTTATTTGTTTACTGTTATAGTCTCATTTCTTTGCTCCAATTACTTATTTTCTCACTTATTTTGTCTGGTGTTTGCGAATTGAACTATGATCCTGGGCTCGTTGAATTTTGGTTTGGATCACATTGGTTGTATTGACTTAATCGGGTATGTGTGCACACCCCTGTTACTCCGTTTGATTTCCATATAAAAAGCAAATTTTGTTCATCTTTTAATTCGGCTCAATTGCATAGATCTATCGTGTGTAAGTGATGATTTTGTTTTGAATTGGATTCTCTGTTAGATTACATAATTTTTTATCCTCTAACCATATTCAAATGTTTAGATCTAGCATGTATAATAGCTAGATTGGTTTTAAGAATTCCTTCTTTATTAAGCTTTTGAAATTCTCAGTAATTGAAATTAGATATTCGAATTGTTGGATGTTAAGGGATAAGTTGATGCTTACTGTTGATAATTAGTCATTGTTAGAGTCTCATCTGTAATACAATAGATCTATTGGTCTAGTGTCTTGAAGAATCTGAATGTGTTCATTTGAAATAAGCTCCGAAAACTGAAATATGTGCTTCAACTATGTTAAGCTATTTTGTTTCTTCTGCTTCCATTTTTACATGTTCTTATAAGGCATTCTAACAATAGGGATGTCCAAAGTTTGAAGGTCAGTCACTTTGAACTTGTGCAATTAGTGTCAAAGTCAATTAAAACTTTAGTGGTGCTGAATGCACAATTTCTAATAGGTAGCACGACTTTGAATTTGTTAATGAATCAGCAAATGAACATGCACCATTAATTGAGACCTATTAATGAATCGAAATTGCTAATGGGTACGACTCCCATGGCATAGTCGTGATACGTAAATCCCATTCGGGCGCACATTTATGTGCCTCGACCATAACTTCAAACAATATTAATATCACATGTTACAATCGCGGGTGCATTTCATGTGACGCAGTTGCAATGTTTCAAAAATAATAAGTGCACGCCATCGTGACTTGTTCCAAGATAAGTCCATAAATATCAAAAGTGGTTTATATACATATCCCATAAGCTAAAATGCCACTTTTTAGATAAATATTCCAAAACTTAGAGAATAATTGACTATCGCCTCAAATAGGCATTTTTAATCGTCATGACCATATTCATGACTATATAATCTACACTCGGGTGCGGCAACTCATGTCCCCGACTCTAACTCAAAACATTAATTAAAATAAACATGTTGTAAATCACGAGTACATTTCATGTGGCGCGGTTTGCATCGTGTCCAAAAAATAACAAGTGCACGTCATTGTGACTTGTATCAAAATAATTTCATAAATATTAAAAAGCAGCTAAAAGTAAGAAGGCTAAAAATACACAATAGGCTAAAATATGTAAATAATCAGATAATTTAGGACAAATATTAATAGTTAAGCGACCGTGCTAGAACGACGAAATTCGGGAGTGCTTAACACCTTCTCCCGGGTTAATAGAATTCCTTATTCAGATTTCTGGTCGCGGACAAATCAATACAGGGTCAAATTTCCTCGATTTGGGATTTTTATAAAACAAAATGGTGTCCTGGAGCATCGTTAAAAATCCGGGTGGCGACCCTAAAAATTAAAATAAATCCCAAATCCAAATAATGTCACTTTAATTGGAAAAACTCCCTTATTACCCATTCATTAATCCGGGGGTAGTGAAAATAGGAGATGTGACAGGGGGAGGTACTAGTGGCTTCCCTTTCGACCTCGGGCATTATTTTAGCGCTGAAGTCGGTGACGAAGTCAGCAAGTACTTGTGACTTTATCACTGTCTGTGGTTGACAGGTTATATCATGCTCGCTTACTTCAATGGCTCATTTGGCCAACCTACCTGACAGCTCGGGTTTGTGCAGAATACTCCTCATGGAAAAAGTTGTGACCACCGAGATGGGATGGAATTGGAAATAAGGTCTAAGCTTTCGTGAAGCTACGGCCAAAGCTAGGGCTAGCTTTTCGAGGTGATGGTACCTTATTTCGGTGTCGACCAAGGTTTTACTAATGTAGTAGATTGGAGATTGTGTACCTTTATTTTCACGGACTAGACTGCGCTTATTGCAACGTCGGACACGGCCAGGTAAATTAAGAGGCGCTCTCCGGGTTTTGCCTTAGCAAGCAACAGGGGCGAAGATAAGTATGCCTTTAGTTCTCTCAGCTCGTTGACGCACTCGGAATTCCATTGGAGTTTGTTTTCTTTTTTGAGTACGCCAAATAAATTGTGGAATCTATCAGAGGATCGTAAGATAAACCTCGAGAGGGCGGCTATACGGCCGGTCATCTTCTGCACCGGCTTCTTGCTGGCCAAGTTTTCTGGTATTCCTTCTATAGCCTTGATTTGGTCAGGGTTAACCTCGATGCCTCTCTGTGACACCAAAAAGCCGAGGAATTTTCCTGAGGTTACGCCGAAGGTGCCTTTCTCTGGGTTCAGTTTCATGCCGTTTTGCCTAACTATGTCGAAGGCTTCCCTCAAATGGTCGATGTGATCTTCCTTTCACTTCGACTTGACCAACATATCGTCTATATATACTTCCATGGTTTTGCCGAGCTGTTCTTTGGACATTTTGGTTACTAGCCTCTGATAGGTCTCCCCTGCAATTTTCAATCCGAATGGCATAACTCTGAAGAAATACATCCCTTGGTGGATGATGAAAGTGGTTTTTTCCTGGTCCTCCTCTTCCATGAGGATTTGGTTGTAACCCGAGTAGGCGTCCAAGAAATTTAAAAGATCGTGCCATGTTGTTGCGTCGCTGAGTTGATCAATGTGAGGTAGTGGGAATGAATCTTCCAGGCATGCCTTTTTCAGATTTGTGAAGTCTACGCACATGCGCCGTTTCCCATTTTTCTTTCTCACCATGACCACGTTGGCGACCCATTGGGGGTACTTCGACTCCCTGATAGAGCCATTTGCAAGCTTAATTTTTCTATCTCTTCGTGGACGACATCATTTATTAGGGCAATGAATTTTCTTCTAACCTGCCGTACCGGGGGGTAGAGTGGGTCGACGTTCAGCTTGTGTCTTGCTATTTCTTTCGGGATGCTAGGCATATCTGCATGGGAGAAGGAAAACAAGTCTACGTTGTTAGTTAAATATTGATGGAATTTACCTAGTTCTTCAAGTTTATGGCCGTTATAAGCTTTTTTGTTGTGGTCATTTTTATTAAGCTGGAGGGGTCGAGATCTTCCACAATTGACCCCGTGGCTTCCACGACTTCGAGGTCTTTGATGAAGTATTTCCGTTCATCACTGTCTGACCTCAAACTCGCTAATTTCTATGCTTCTGTGCATTTTCCTTTCAACTGTTGGGTGTACGTGCAGTCTTGGGTGATGCGATAGCATTCTTGGGTCGTGCGCTGCTCGCTGCGAATGCTGAACACTCCCCACGGGGTGGGAAACTTGACGACCTGATATAGGCTGGATGGGACGACCCTCATGGAATGTATCCACGATCGTCCTATGATGGCGTTATACATCGTGTCTTGGTCAATGATGTGGAATGTTTGTTTCCAGGGTGATACCACCGGCTAGGATGGGTAGTGTGATTTTTCTGGAAGTCCGTTGAACTGCATTATTAAAACCTGTTAGTGTGATGCAGCGTGGCACTATCTTATCCTCGAGTCTCATTTGTGTGAGGACTGGATAATGCACGTGCCGCTTCCGTCATCTATCATAATCCATTTTACATCAGTATCTAAAATGCGTAAAGTAATAACAAGGGCATCAAAGTGAGGGAAAGTCAAACCGTGGGTATCCGACTCATCGAAGATGATACTTTGTTCGAGGTCCTCATACCGTCCGTGTGTGATCGACTGCTTCAACTTGTGAGTGGTTGTGAATTTTACGTTGTTGATTGTCCTTTCGTTGCCTCCATCGATGGTCATCTGGATGGTGCAGGCTAGGGAGGGCATCTTTGGGGGGCCTTGATGTTGTTCTCACCCGCGAGCGAAGTTCACTCTTCCTTGGTCGCTCATCATCTCTCTCAAATGCCCTTGGTGGAGCATGTTCACTACCTCCTGCCTCAAGGTGAAGCGGTCCTCAGTCTTGTGACCTCGTTCCTGATGGAATTCATAGTGGACGTTCGACTTTCTGGTGTTTGGGTCAGACTTCATCTTTTGTGTCTATTTCACCTTTGGGCCGAGCTTTTCTAGGGCGTAGACTATCTCTGAAGTAGAAACACAAACATTGTGAGCAGATAATAGTGGAGGCATACCTCTTTCGTCTCGGTGAGTCCCTGTTTACGGCCTGGATTGACCATCGCCATGGTGGGAAGGGGGTGGTATGACAGCGGTTCTTACATACGGCTGGTGTCTTTCGCGATTGAGGCGTCGGCCTACATGATCCCTTATGTTATAGTTTTTTCGGTCTTTTCTTGACTTCTTCTGGACCGACGTTAACCGCTGGGTTAGTCCGCTGAGATCGGCCTCGTCCGCTCTTACCTCGGCATAATAGGCGTTGTGTATTTCTTCCCAAGTGGTGGGGGAACTTCATGAGCCTGCTCAACAGTTTTCTGGTCGCCCTAGAACCACTCCTGTTTAGACCATTTTGGAAAGCTTCTACCGCTATTCCTTTTGATACATTTAGAAGAGTCATTCTCACTCAGTTGAACCGGGCAAGGAAGTCCCTAAGCCGTTCGTCGGGTGACTGCTTAATGGCGAATATATCATTCACCCTTGCCTTTGCTTTCTTGGCCCCTACATTGGCGGTGACGAACTTCCAAGCCATCTCCTCAAATGTTTCTGTGGATCGTGCTGGCAATTGTGAGTACCATGTCAGCTCGCGGAGATCGGGTTTATGACATTCGGTTGAGACAACTCTTTCCTTTTGGGAAATGGGTTTGTGTTTTTGAGACGCCACCTAACAATTTTTAAAGGTGTGTTAGGACACCAAAGGGGTTCATTTACAACTACGTTGTTACCAGAGATAGGATAAGGGCTTGAAATTATCCTAAGGGGAAGGTGTTGGCACCCCTCAGGATCCACTAGTGTGGTTCCCGGCCAAACAACATTTGTGAATTTGTACGGCTTAGCAAACAAACAAATAAAGGCTCAAATAAGAGGGGATTTAAGTCTTAAGCATGAAGATTTTGAAAATAGTAAAGAAGGTTAGATTTTGAAAAGATTATGATCTAAGCATATAAAGGGTATCCTAGGTTTATAATAATATGGATCACATCAATGCAATACCCAGTATCACACTCCTCGAAGAGGGGCTACACATGGTATTAACGCACCGGTCATCATATCCATATTATACCCTTTCCCACCCCGTGAAGGTAATTAAAGCGAGTGTTGGTCAACGACTTCTATTGCATGCCGTTACCCGTCCCTTCCTAATAGTCCTTGGAGGAGTTTAGGACTTCTATCCTAGGAGGGAAGTTCTAGGCCAACCCTCAGGTTTAAAGGCAAAACACTAAGCGACAAACAAAAAACATATAGGACTGCAATTAAGGGAGATAAACATACAAACAGGAAAAGGCTCAAGTACCTCCACAGATAAGGCAAATAAGCAGCATGACTCAAACACAGTTAAAGTCCAGATTCAGGTTCAGATCCTAATCATGGTATCTAAGTGATAACACAAAGACAGATTTATTGCATAACTCAGAGAGGAAGTCTTAGTCAGGCTTGCCTACTGGTTTTAAACATGCGGACAGTTGAACACTAATCACAAATGACAGTTCTGGTTTTATTTCTTTATGGCTGATTACCTAAGACTTGCCGAGGTGTAAAATAACATGCAGCAGTTGCACAACTTTGTTAAAAGGGTTTCAGATTACCAATCCTAATAGCATGTTATTCTAAGTGTGTACAAAGGACTGATTGACAATTTATCTAGAACATGGGACTGTTTCAGACATGTATATTTAAACTAGGTGTGATTTGAGTAAGTATGACGTTAAGGCATGATTTCTAATGCAGCATGATAACCTAAACATTATTTTTCTAAATGAATGCAAGATCACAACATTATTCATAACTTCAGTAATAGCATAGATGACAGATTTTAATCGTTGTTTACCTAGAACACGACCTCTACGTGTATAACATGATTGCATATTTGTTAAGACATTTGTTCTAAGGCATATGAACAGAATCAAATGGTAACAGTTTTGTTGTTATTACTTATCCTATGAACATGATTTCTAAGTGAAAGCAAGGAGTGATGACTATCACACCTCCTTTTTCCGACACGGGGTTGGATACGAGAGTTTTTTCCAATTTAAGTGACATTATGCGGATTTGGGATTTATTTATTAGTTTCAGAGTCGCCACCCGGATTTTTACAGTGTTCCGGGACACTATTTATTTCATTGAAATCCCAAACCGAGGAAATTTTGACTCTGTTTTGATTTGTCTGTGGCCAGAGATCTGAGTAAGGAATTCTGTTAACCCGGGAAAAGGTATTAGGCATTCCCGAGTTCCGTGGTTTTAGTACGGTCGCTTAACTATTAATATTTGGCCTAATTATCTAATTATTTACATGTTTTAAACCTATTGGCTTATAACTTTTTATCTGCTTTTTAATATATATGGAATTATTTTAATACAAGTCACGATTGACGTGCACTTGTTATTTTTGGGCACGTTGCAAACCACGCCACATGAAATGCACCCGCGATTTACAACATGCTTATTTAATTAATGTTGGTGTTAGAGTCGGGGACATGAGTTGCCACACCCGAGTGTAGATTATATGNATTTCGAACTAAGGATATCCATTTTTAACTAGAAGATCTCCTAAACGGTATTCGTTGTTCTAAAAGAGCATCTTATAGGCTATGGCCTCATCTAGCCTCATTTTATCACGTTAGGCCATCTTAGTTGTGCTATTTATGAGAGAAGACTATCAGTTAGGAAATTCAACTCTTAATCGAATCTTAAAGGCCTTCACTTTCTAGTTTGGTAAATTGACAGAAAATGTGTTGATCAAGATGCGCTTCATTCGTGTAGTATACATACACCTATAAGAATCATAGACATATAAATACATTATATACTAGTCCCANCAGTTTTTATCAAATTTTAAATAACCTAATCGCATGCTTCCAGGTTCAAAAAACGTTCATACCTTGATTTCAGAAAATTTTAACAGGATACAAAATGAACTAAAAATGATCTACTAGATCCCCTTATATTGAATCAGACGAATTCTTGAAACAAACGCTTCTGAAAATCCAAAAAAAAAATGTTTACAGAAGGTTTCATGTGGACTGATTTGAATACCATTTCCTCTTTTTGATTAAACACTTATTTCTGTTGAACTACTTTTAGAGCAAACAGATTTAAAGCTCCAAAAATTTGCCTCAGAATTTAGTTGTAGCGCTATAAACTAAAAAGCTAAGAATAAACAAAATGAATATACAGTCCAGTCCCTTGACTTACAAGGTTTCAAATGCATAAATGAACAAATTATAATTTTCTGAAGCGAAAATACAACTTCTGCAAAAATACATTTTTTATGAATATCAAAGAAAAAAACTAAGAAAAATGGAAATCCTAAATAGCTGCTCTATATCTGGATTCTTCATACTGTGCATCTGCAGCTTTTCGTTTGCAATCCCTAACTATCTCAATAACAGATATGTTATGCATCTTTTAGAGTAATTCTGACCATTAACGGGGTCAAATTTGACTCTAAGGATGTCAAACTATAACAAAATTCTCTTGCGCATTGGCTGGACTGAATCTGACCATGGAAGAGGTCAGATTCAAATCCAATGATGCTGCTTTGTTTAGACTTTTATAGTCAGGCTTACTTTGGCTAGTATTTGGTCAAATACTTCAGCCACTATTGGCACTTTGAGGAATAAATCCAACCACTGTCCAAGTTCAGATTCTTTCCCGTAAGGCCTTTCCTACTTACACACTTATATCCTTTGAAGGATAATTTTCAGCAAGCTAAACTACTGTTTATGCACTACCATGGGGTGGATTTGACTATCAAAGAGTCGAATTCACCTGCCTTAGTGCTTAACATTACCTAATTCTAACTATGTGGTGTTTTAATCATCCAAGCATTTGTAGGGGATGGATTTGACCATTTGAGGGTTCAAATCCCTCACCCTAATGTCCTTCTTAGCTACACCCTTTAACCCTTTTTAAAGGTGAATTTCAGCCATTTATGCTGCTGTTTTGTGCACTATTGTGGGGTGAACTTGACTATCAATAAGTCAAACTCATCTACCCTAGTGCTAATACTAACCTATCTAGAGATTTGCTTGTTGAATCTCTTTATTGACCAAAGAGACTCAGTTGAAAGCATATTTTTGTGCACTCTTAAGGGAAGAACCTGACCATAAAAGGGGCCAGATTCAGTCATCCTAGTGCAATTTGTTCTATTACTCGAAACTGGGAATATTGACTGAACAATTAACACATAACAAACAAAATACCAATATCAAAACAATAATTGGTGCACTCACAGATTTATTGTCATGTTAACAAAATATCTATAGAACCACATTTACGTAAAGGAGAAGAAACAACTTTATTTATCAAATAAAAAAAGGAAAACAGTCAGCTTAAGAAATGAGTAGAAGCAGAGAATTTCAATACAACACTTTATTAAGAACAGGAAGGGTTAATACATACCTTTTAAGAATAGAACAAACAGAAAATAGGACCAAATAAAGGTCAGATGCAAAGGAAGACTGAAGACCAACACAGCAAGTAATCAGACAACAGAACCAGCAGTAGAAAAACCCAGGAAATGAGAGCCTCGAAAACCAGGACTTGAACCAAAACCAGCAACCAATAAATATCTCAACCGGATGAACTTTAAGGTCCCAGAAAGGAACAGTTGGCTATTAACCAAGTTCAAAGACTAGTATCCTTGAAGAAAACCATATTTTTTTTAGCTATTTCTATACTTGATCCAATGTTAGCTTAGTATAGGATTTCTACTGTGTGTGTATATGAAATTTGTGTGTCCAGATTTTTAAAAATAGGGCCCCAGGTTCAGGAGAGAAGATCTATTAAGAGGGGGTTTTTTTTTTTCATCCAAAAGCCCTGGTTCTGTTAAAAGAAAAACTATTTATAAGGAGTCCACAGATGGGGATATGCTTTTGGCATATCCCTTATCCAAAGGCTGAAAAATGGTCCTCTAGTACATAAGGCAGCTGTCAACCTTATCTTTGGGACAACTGCCCCCTATTCTAGAACCTTTCTCCTTAAAATCTGATCTGCTAGACTGATTTACCTAATGTATCCCTTGGAGTCCCTAAATTTACCATTGGGTAATCAAGGTTAAACTCACTTGGGTTATTATGTA
>MDKJ01323426.1:0-24912 GCA_005239525.1 Nicotiana knightiana
AGAGATTTCACCCCAAAACTTGTCTTGTCTTGTTCTTCATTATTTCTTAGCATTCTATCATTTGTTAATGAGAGAAGAAGACTAGATTTTATTTTGATGGAAGTATAATCTCTACAATGGAAAAGGTAAAGGAAAAGAATAGAAAAAAGTGAAAAAGTATTGGGAAAGGATATCATTTTTAGGGGGTGGGTAAGGAGATTGTACAGGGAAATGAGAACTTTTTTTGGTCAACTATTCAAATGCAAAAACAAATAAAAAGTAGGCTGACATGGACTCTTACGTGACACTTTAATTGAGGGGCCATGTGCAACCGTTAGAAATGGGGGTAAATTTGTTAACTTCTTTAACGGATATATTTAGACGAAAAATATAATAGAGGATAAAATTAAAATATTTACAATAGTACAGGATTAAATGTAGACCTTTATAGGATATATTGGCTCGGGCTTACATTTTATTTATATTTGTATGTATTTCTTCGACATTTTTTGACACAAATCATCCTTAAATGTTTGGGTCAATTCTTGAGTTTTTGACACAAAAATCCTTAATGTTTGGTCAAAGTTTAAGTTAATCTTTGAAGTATTACGAATAACATAAAGTATCCTAAATGTTTTAAGATTTTAATAGTTTTAATCCAAAACTACCGTCTGTTTGTTTTTCAACGGTGCTTCCCTCTAGCATTTAGTTTTTACTCTACAGAAGTATTTCTCTTTTCTGCTTTATATTTTTCACTCTTCACTCTTTGTCCTCTCTTCCTCTATTTAGTTAATTTCAGAAATCCCAAAGTAGGAATTTTGTGGGTAAAAACGAATTAGCCAGCCCAATATGTGAGCTAGTTCATTAAGGAAGAGATCATAACTTTATGCCCTGAACATATGTTTAAAGGATACATGATGTTTTTTATCCATTTCGAATGAAATTTCATGAGCTGAAGTTTGAAGGCTACGGAACCCAGTTTTGGTATAATTTTGTCTAACATTGTATAATTTTATATAATATTGTAAAAGTGTATATAAGCACCCCTTATATATACAATATTATATACTTTTATGCAAGGTTGATACATGTTTACCCGTAAAATGATACAGTTGAATTTATATGTGGCTTATAGACAAGTGAATCAATTCGATCCTATAATGATAAATAAATTAGACAAAAATGTAGTACTTAGCGTTGAAATCGAGATAAGACAGTAGAAATCTTGATTCCGGGAGCAGAACTTTTCGAGGCAATAATAACAATATAAATAGGCAAGAAAGTAAATTATTATTTAGCTTTGAATAGAGTATAATGTATGCTTGTCAGAAACTTTGTGCCCTTTATAACAGTTGTAGAGCTCACTATTTATAGTTGCGCCTAGAGGACAAGGTCCTAGGATCACGCCCCTCTTAAATGACAATTATGAAGGCCATTGAGGAATGTGTAATTGTAGGTAGTGAATGCCATATTCTATATAACAGACCATGCACTTAATGCTATAGAATACTCTCCATTAAATTCTACCGGGTGACAGGTTATTTAATTCGCCTTCATGAATACCATTCTCTTCGAGATCGTTGCCTTTGGACCTGGCTGTCTTCTGTATTTGGCTCCACATGTCTCTTTTTCATGAGATCATTTAATATGAACATATTTTATCCTATACATATAGTCCCCCTACTTTCGGTGGCATAACTTTAAGTCATCAAAAAGTTGGTAAAGATATCTTTTTTGGCGGAAAATTCTCTGACTCCCTCTAAAAAGTTTCTGACAGTTGATTAGCCGCACGACTCTCTGCATTTAATGTCTCGAACACGCGTCATCCCACGATTCAGTATCACTTTTGCCGGTTATCGAGGTAATTATGGCCACGATTTTAGCGGCCTATTCCTTTACCTATATGCATCAAACTTCTCCATTTACACTTCATAACTTTCCAAACTTTCTCAAACTCTCTTTACTCAACTCCTACTTGTATTAAACTTTTTCTAATCTTCTTATTCAGAAAAAATCATTTTCTCCCTTCTGATAACAATGACCTCTTCTTCCAGAAATCCTAGTTCCTCAAAGAACAAAGGTAAATCTGATGACGCTCATCCTCCTACGGTGAGCACAATCAGTCCAAAGAATCTTGTTACAACTAAAGACTTTGAAGAGAAGTATCCTTCTGCTAACCCTCGCACGTGGGTTGTTCGTGTGTATCCTTCTTCCATCCGTCCTTTCAGCATTCCCGTTGTGAGGGAAGACTGCCATTGCCATGATTTAAACATCATCACACCTGATCTGGCGGAGTGGATAACCTTTCCCAAGAAGGGTTTCACGTATTTTTATACATATCCCTTCACTTTGGGACCGTTCTCTTTAAGCGGGGATATTAACTCTGTTATTGCGGAGTTCTGCATCCGTTACCAGGTATGACTGGCACAAGTAAGTCCTTCTGTGTGGAGGACAGTTGCTTGTCTTCTGCGTCTATGCTAAGAGACGAGAGAGGAGCTATCCTAGCTCGATTAATGAACCTTTATTCCCCCAAGATTTTCTGGGGGGAATGATAAATTTCAGCAAACGTGGCCGCCATGCTTTGCTAACCAGCATGGATGATGAAAACAACCGTGGGTGGATGGAATGGTTCGTTGCAGTTTCCACCAGTTACATCATTCCGTCCACGACTCCATCCTTTCCGAAATTATGGAACCGTACTCGTAAGTTCACTATTTGTCCTTTCTTCTAGTTAAAGATCGCTTAATGTTGTTACTGACCCTTCTTCTTTCACTTATTTTAGCAACTTGGTGGAAACCACCTAGGGTTGAAGGCTTAGACCAGTGAGTCCAGAAAATTTTGGATGTCTCTACGCCCGAGACCCGCACATAGAAAGAACTGGCCCTTAAATATAGGTGGAAGGCCAAAAACATAGTAAGACGAACTCATCTTGCTTTTACCTTTCATATAGGAGAATTTATTTTCCTTTTTCTCCCAATGAATTCAGGTCTACCTTAGGGCTCAGTTGTCATCCCCGAGGAGGACGTTTTGGATGATCCTACAAACGCGGCGAGGCAGCTGCAGGAGGCTTTCACTCGAACCAGTGTCTCCGGGCCGGCTTCTGGTGCAAGTGCTTCTTCTCAGAGTCCCCGGCCAGAGAACAAGCAACAGAAAAGGAGACGTTCCTCCGCGGTCGGGGGAAAAGTAAAAATGGCAAAGAGTGTCACGCACGAGTCATCTTAGGATGTTGTGGTGATGAGCGTCGCACTCGAGGTGTCCATAGACACCATAGTGATCGATGATGATCGAGGAGCCAGTGATGAGGGGGATTTTATACATAGAAGATGACGACCTTCAGAAGCTCAACAAAATGCTCAATATGTGGAGTTAGTTATGCCAACCAAGGACGACACCCCAACACTCTAGAGGGAATACGATATGGTGGAAGATGCTAATTCTCGCTTTTGAGTCCCAGTCGCCGTTCCCGGAATGTGAGGCTGAGTACCGGGTCTCTTCCATCTTTGGTTGATGAGTGACCAACAACCAGCACTGCATTTTTCGCAAATGCTTCTCAGCCTACAATGTCATCAGCTTCATCTCCTTCTTTACCAACCTTGCCTTTGCCACTAGAAACTCCTACATCATCTCCACCGGCCGCAGTTGCCCGAGATGAGGATGTCCCTCTTCCCCAGTCCCCAGTTCATAGGAATTTGGGGTATAATTATTCAGCACCCTCCGAAGATCCTCAAAGGAGGAGGAACGTCACCTTCCCGAGTTCTACCTGACGCCATCTGCTGTCTCGACCGGTCGAACTTGCTAACTATCTAAAGCCTCTGGCTTCAGAAAAAGATAGGAATAAAATCTAATCTCTCTCGTGAGAGTGCTCATTGAACAATGTCATGCACAATGCAGCGGCGGTACAAACTTTTCTTCTTCTATTGTTTCTTCTTCTTTGTTATGGCTAGGTTTTAAATTTGTACTTTTATTTTGCAAGCTAACTTCCTTGCTTCTGAGGGCCTTCAAAGGTTGATTATTGATAAGGAGTAACTCACTTCGCCTCTCAGAACTGGAAGCACGAGATGCTAAGGCCGCTGAATTCGAGGAGCAAAGCAAGCAAGAGGTAGTGACCCTTAGGCACGAGACTGTCTAGTTAAGGGTACAATTTGAAGAAGCTAGGGCCAAATTGGTTGAAGTGCATAATGTCGTTCTTGCTGCATCCAATCGTGAGGCTGCCTTTGCATAAAGATTGAGTTTGG
Source organism: Nicotiana knightiana (assembly GCA_005239525.1). Lineage (NCBI taxonomy): Eukaryota > Viridiplantae > Streptophyta > Magnoliopsida > Solanales > Solanaceae > Nicotiana > Nicotiana knightiana. The sequence continues at coordinate 4,215 of MDKJ01323426.1, forward strand.
AGGCAGCCTCAAAACTCCAAAACTGAAGAAGTTGTTGCTGCCAAGGAGAAGTATGCCCGGTTGGAAGAGAGGCACAAGAGAGGTATAGAGCATAACAGAATTTTTCACTTCATCATACACGACCTCGATGCTAGTATTTAAGGCATTAGGTCATATTGGAATAATCTTTCGACCGAGGTTGAACAGCTTAAGGAAGATCTTCAGCACCGATCGGCTTCCCTCATTGTTGAAAAAACATATTCCATGTATAGAATTAGGAGAAAAACCTTGGAAGAGGCTAAAGCGGGTATCATTGACTTTGATGCCAAAATCGCTAAGGCCCGTGAGTTGGAGTCAACTGCCCGAAAGGGTCTCCCGGTCCGTCTTAATACTACCGATTCTTCTGGTTCCAATTCTGAGTTCTCAGGAACTGAAGAAGAACCGGAAGGTGATGAAGCTGAAGGCCAAAATGGTGAAGGCCAATATATTGAGCCGGCAACGGATCCACCTATTTCCCCTGGGGGTGCAGATGTTTCTCTTTCTCCAGGTTCCGGAGATGCAATAGCTTAGTTTTTGCTTTCTTTTCTTTCCCATATCTTTGTACTTTTGCCGTTTGGAATGTTTATTGTGAATAGAAGCATCTTTTCATCTAAGTATCGTGCAAGTATTTCTCTTTGCATACTTTCTGTTTAAGTATTGTGCAAGTTTTTATGTTTGCATTCCTTTTGTTTAAGTATTCTCGCAAGTTTTCCGTGCCGAGATATGCGAGTCTTCGGATGTATTTTTCCCTGATAGTATTTGGATTCCAGGCATAAGTTCTTTCAAAATCAACCCTTTAACACGAGGGTTTCATAAGAGAGGACCCTCTTATATTTACGACGCTCTTGAAGAGGATGTCTCATGTTCATTACGGCACTTGCATTTGAAGTACTTGTTTAACTTTCAAATGATAAAATTACTTCATCGATAGGACAAGAAACAAGATAAAAATAAAAGGAATTTAGTTTATTCCTTCCATTTTCAAAAGTACATAAGTAGTCGTTGTGCTGAAAGGAAATTGTCATTACTTGTGTCTAACTTGTACAACTTGTTTCTACGGGGCTGGCTATGCAGTCCCTGTCCCGAAGATACAAATTTGTTTTCGGGTTTTGTGTTCCTGGTCGATATGGCAGTCATTATTTCCGTCCTTATATCATCCCCTCACCTACACCAGTGTTCGAATACGAAGAATGCAAATTTGAACACTGGAAGTTTTGCACCTTTGAGGATTCCACTAGTGAATAGTTAGATAATTTTCAGTTCGATAGTAAACCTCACTTCCCCTTAGGAATTATGCAACCGAGACAAAGATTATCTAACAATCCCCCAATAGCTTTTGTGAATAGTCGGGTAATCTTTGCTCGATAGCAAAATTTACTTCCTGGTAGGAACTTTGCTACCGAGCAAAATATTATCTAACTGCTTTGTAGTGGCTCGTAGCTTGCATGCCTTGTCATTTAAAGGTCATATTTTTGCTGCTGAAGCTTCCTTCGTAGTATGATTTTTGTTGTTGCCTCGTTAAAAACCTTGCCACAAAAACCCAATTAGGACAAAAACTGGACGAAGGGAAAAGAGTGCAGCACATACTTTCAGTATAGGCGGGGCTCATCAGCAATAATGTCTTTTGAGATGTGCCAAATTTGAGTTGCTCGGCAACTTTAATCTGTCTTGATTTTCCAATTCGCATGACCCTTTCCCGATGACAGCTAAAACCCAGTAAGGGCCTTCCCATATTGGACCTTGCTCTCCTATGTTGAGCTCCTGTGTGTTCTAAGTTACTTTCCTCAAAACCAAGTCTCCTACTTTGAAATAACGGAGGTTGGATCTTCAATTGTAATATCCTTCCATTCTCTACTTTTGGGTTGTCATCCTTATATGCGCCAAGTCCCTGAGTTTGCCAAGCATCTTAAATTTGACCATCATTGCTTCGTTGTCTGTTTATTTGTTTGCCTGAAAATATCTCAGGGTAGGTTATCCTACTTCCACCGGGATCAGGGCTTCTGCTCCGTGCACAAGAGAGATAGGAGTTTCCCCTTTGCTTGATTTGGTTGTTGTTCGGTACGCCCATAGAACTCATGGCAGCTCTTCGGGCCATTTGCCTTTGGCTGCTTCCAATCTCTTTTTGAGATTTTGGATAATCACCTTGTTTGTTGATTCTTCTTGGCCGTTTGCGCTCGGGTGATATGGTGATGATGTGATTCTTTTGATTTTTTAGTCTTCAAGGAAATTTGTGACCTTTGCGCCTGTAAATTGTGGCCCGTTGTCGCATGCTATCTCTTTTGGTATCCCAATCTACAAATTATATTCTCTCAAAATAAATATACCACTTCGCGTTCACCGATCTTCTGATAAGGCCCTGCTTCAACCCACTTAGTAAAATAGTCAGTTAAAATCGAAAGAAATCTTACCTTACCCGGGGGGTGGCAATAGACCGACTATATCCATCCTCGACTTCATGAACGACTAGGTGACAAAACTGAGTGTAGTGGCTCTGTCGGTTGATGTACCAATGGTACGTAGCATTGACATTTATCATATTTTTTAACATAAGCTTTGGCATCTTGTTCCATTCGGAGCCAGTAGTATCTTCAATCCTTGCCTGATTTATTTCTACAGATCCCTTCGTGGACTTATCGCATAACATAGTTAGTTTCGGAAGCTCCCAAACATCATGCCAATGAGCCTTGGAAAGATCTTCTATACAATTGTACTCCCTTGAAGCTGTATCAAGATGCTTTAATGCGCAACGCCCGAGATGCCTTAGGCTTCAGGAAATTTTCCATGCTCGATATAGTTAATGATCTTATTTCTCCAATATCAGACCCAATTGGTCGCGTTTACCTCGTAATAACTACCCCGGTCCAATACCGAATGTATAAGCTGTACGACCGTGCTGGAGTCCGATCCTTCATTTTCGTGGACGATCCAAGATTTGCTAGTGAATTTTATTTTGCATTCTCTTCCATCGGGTTGTACGTAATTGACCATTCCCTGAACTGAGCGAGCAGAGCCTGACTTTCACTACATATTGTTGCATGCATTCCTCTTTGGCTTCGAAGATCCCGTAGACCTGATTTACTACCAACTGGGAGCGCATTTTATTTGTATGACCTCGGAATCTAATTCCCGAGCCAGCTCGAGTCCTGCAACCAAAGCTTCATAGTGTGCTTCATTTTTAGTCAGAGGAATAATTCTTATGGACTACCTTAGTGTTTCTCCCGAGGGCGTGGTCAGCAATATGCCTAGCCCGGAACCCTTCACATTGAAAGCTCAGTCTCTGAACAAGGTCCAAACTCCTGATATCGATTCTGACACCATCACTGCTTCTTTGACAGCCAAAGGTAACAGTCCCGGACTGAAATAGGCCACAAAATCGGCAAAAACTTGTGACTTAATCGCAGTCTTAGATTTATATTCTATATCAAATTCACTCATTTTGACCGCCCACTCGGCCAGCCTACCATGAGGGTTCAAGGTTATGAAGAATATGCTGCAAGGGAAGAGGGTCACCATGGCTATTGGATGACATGGAAAAAAGGACTTAATTTTTGAGTGGCTACTACGAGGGCTAAGGCTAATTTATCCAGATTCGGTTAATGAGTTTCTGCTCCCATTAAATATTACTAATATAATAGATAGGAGATTACGTACCTTCGTCCTCACGGACTAAAACGACACTTACTGCTACCTCCGAGACCGCTAAGTAGATTAGCAGTTGTTCGCCTTCCTCCAATTTTGACAGTAATGGAGGACTTGAAATTTTTTTTTTCAAATCTTTCAAAGCCTGCTGACATTCCGGAGTCCATTCAAAGTTGTTCTTATTTTTGAGTAGTGAAAATAAATGATGACATTTTTCCGAAGACCGAGAAATGAACCTGCTCAAAGCGGCCAGTCTCCCTGTCAATCTTTGAACCTCTTTTACGCTTGATAGCTTGTCAGAGATGTCTTTGATGGATTTAATTTTATCGGGGTTAACCTCGATCCCCTTTTTGCACACTTCTCATTGTTAAGCTTCATGTTATGCTTCCTTAAGATGTTAAAGGTTTCTTGCAGATGTTTAAGATGATCACCTGCGTTCAAAGACTTAACCAACATGTTATCTATGTAAACCTCCATAGTTTTCCCTATTTGTTTCTCAAACATTTAGTTCTTTATCCCTAAAGGCATCACATTATTGCAATATGTGTCGTAGTTCATTATGAAGGAAGTTTTTTCCTGATCCTCCGGGTTCATATTGATTTGTTTATACTCGGAGTAAGCATCGAGGAAACTAACTAACTCGTTCCCGTTGTCACATCAATCATTTGATCAATGTTTGGCAATGAGAATGGGTATTTTGGGCACGCCTTATTTAAATTCTTACAATCTACGCACATGCGAAATTTATTATATTTGTTTGGATCTACTACTATGTTAGCTAGCCAGTCATGATACTTTACCTCTCGGATTGAACCGATATCAAGCAATCGAGTTACCTCTTCTTTGACAAATTTGTTTCTGACCTCGGTAATAGGATATTTTTTCTGTCTTACCGGAGGGATGTTGGGATCCAGGCTTAGTTTATGCACGACCACATCTGGCGGGATACTTGTCATATCCGCATGTGACCATGCGGAATAGTCAACATTAAATTTAAGAAATTTGATAAACCCAGACCTGAGCTCGTGGTTTAGTCCTGTCCCCGAGTAGAACTTCCTCTCCAAGAAATTTTCGAACAATGCGACTTGTTCAAGTTCTTCCGCTATGGATTTTGTTGCATCTGTTTCTTCTGGTACCTAAACATATCTTAGTACCTGATAGGATTCCGAACACTCCTCCCTGGGTGTTCTGAGTTACTTTCCTTAAAACTTAGTCTCCTACTTTGAAATAACGAAGGTTGGATCTTCAATTGTAATATCCTTGCTTTCTCTACTTTTGTGTTGTCATCCTTATATGCTCCAAGTCCATCCATTCATTAAGCATATCCAATTTGACCATTATTGCTTCGTTGTCTGTTTCTTTGTTCGTCTGGAAATATCTCAGGATAGGTTCTCCTACTTCCACTGGGATCAGGGCTTCTGCTCCGTGCATAAGAGAGAACGGAGTTTCCCCTTTGTTTGATTTGGCCGTTGTTCGGTACGCCCATAGAACTCATGGCAGCTCTTCGGGCCATTTTCGTTTGGCTGCTTCCAATCTCTTTTTGAGATTTTGGTTAATCACCTTGCTTGTTGATTCTTCTTGGCCGTTAGGGCTCGGGTGATATGGTGATGATGTGATTCTTTTGATTTTTAAGTCTTCAAGGAACTTTGTTACCTTTGCGCCTATAAATTATTGCCCGTTGTCGTATGCTATCTCTTTTGGTATCCCAAATCTACAAATTATATTCTCTCACAAGAAATCTACCATTTCGCGTTCGCCGATCTTATGATAAGGCACTGCTTCAACCTACTTAGTAAAATAGTCAGTTCAAATCAAAAGAAATCTTACCTTACCCGGGGGGTGGCAGCGGACCGACTATATCCATCATCGACTTCATGAACGGCTAGGTGACAAAACTGAGTGTAGTGGCTCTGCCGGTTGATGTACCAATGGTACGTAATTTTGACATTTATCACATCTTCTAACATAAGCTTTGGCATCTTGTTCCATTCGGAGCCAGTAGTATCTTGCTCTAACTAATTTTAACACTAAGAAATCCGCGCCTGATTGATTTCTGCAGATCCCTTCGTGGACTTCTCGCATAACATAGTTAGTTTCGAAAGCTCCCAAACATCATGCCAATGGGCCTTGGAAAGATCTTCTATACAATTTTTCTCCCTTGAAGCTGTATCGAGCTGCTTTAATGCGCAACGCTCGAGATGCCTTAGGCTTAAGGCAATTTTCCATGCTCGATATAGTTAATGATCTATTTCTCCAATCTCAGACCAAATTGGTCGCGTTTACCTCATAATAGCTACCCCCGTCCAATACCAAATGTATAAGCTGTACGACCGTGCCGGAGTTCGATCCTTCATTTCCGTGGACGATCCAAGATTTGCTAGTGAATTATCTTTTGCATTCTGTTCCGTTGGGATGTATGTAATTGACAATTCCCTGGACTGAGCGAGCAGAGCCTGGACTTTCACTACATATTGTTGCATGCATTCCTCTTTGGCTTCGAAGATCCCGTAGACCTGATTTACTACCAACTGGGAGTGCATTTGATTTGTATGACCTCGGAATCTAGTCCCCGGGCCAGCTCGAGTCCTGCAATCAAAGCTTCATACTCTGCTTCATTTTTAGTTAGAGGAACAATTCTTATGGCCTACCTTAGTGTTTCTCCCGAGGGTGTGGTTAGCACTATGCCTAGCCCGGACCCCTTCACATTGAAAGCTCAGTCTATGAACAAGGTCCAAACTCCTGAGATCGATTCTGACACCATCACTGCTTCTTCGGTAGCCAAAGGTAATAGTCCCGGATTGAAATCGGCAAAAACTTGTGACTTAATCGCAGTATTAGATTTATATTCTATATCAAATTTACTCAATTTGACCGCCCACTTGTCCATCCTACCATGAGAGTTCAAGTTTATGAAGAATATTCTACAAGGGAAGAGGGTCACCACGACTATTGGATGACATGGAAATAAGGACTTAATATTCGAGCGGCTACTACGAGGGCTAAGGCCAATTTATCCAGATGCGGGTAGTGATTTTCTGCTCCTATTAAATATTACTAACATAATAGATAGGAGATTACGTACCTTCGTCCTCACGGACTAAAACGACACTTACCGCTACCTCCAAGACCGCTAAGTAGATTTGCAATTGTTCGCCTTCCTCCGATTTTGACAGTAATGGAGGACTTGACAAATATTTTTTCAAATCTTTCAAATCCTGCTGACATTCCAGAGTCCATTCGAAGTTGTTCTTCTTTTTGAGTAGTGAAAAGAAATGATAGCATTTCTCCGAAGACCGGAAAATAAACTTGCTCAAAGCGGCCAGTCTCCCTGTCAATCTTTGAAACTCTTTTATGCTTGATAGTGGGTAGCAGTATCTCTCCTCAGCTTATCACGTGCTCGCTAGGTTGAACCCGACGAGGAGTTTTGTGGATGAAATGATACTTCCAAATAGCTTGGCTTGCTCCAACACTCTCCATTGGATAATATTGGTCGAACTTCCTGGGTCCACGAAAACACGTTTAATTTTAAAATATAAAACATTTAAAGAGATTACCAATGCATCGTTGTGCGGAAATAATAGTCTATCCGCGTCTTCCTTCGTGAAAGTAATGTCATTATCAGTGACTTCCCGGAGTCTTTTACTGTGGGTCACTGACACCTTCGCCTTTTTTGCCGCTGAAAATGTCACACACTCGTTCCCCCCGAAAACCACGTTGAGTTTCAAGCGTGAGCGATCTTCTCCTACTCTCGAAGGTTATGCATTGTCATGATTGCGGTCGTAGTTCTTTTTAGCCCCGTCGCTTAAAACTTCTCTGAGATGGCCATTTTTCAGCAATGTCGCCACCTCCTCACGCAGATGCATGCAGTCCCTTTTCTGGTGGCCGTTGGTCCCATGGTATTCACACCATAAATTAGAATCCCTTTGGATGTGATCAGATCTCATTGGTTTCAGGAACCGTACTTTTTTAATGTTCCTCATAGCCGACACCAGCTCCACTATGCTGACGTTGAAGTTGTATTCGGAAATCCTGGGGTAGGAAGAATGTAGAGAACCTGATGTGTCCTTGTCCTACAATGACCTATTATTCCGGTCGCGATCAACTCTCCTATATATCGGCCGAAAACCTCACCGCTTCCTTTGGCCCGTTCATAGGGAAAAAACCGACTCTTTGAAGATCATTGATATGGGTTGAAATCATCCTTTAATTTCTCTTTATTATTCCGGTCGCGATCAGCTCTTCTATCGGTAGCAAATCTATTATGTATGTATGTATATATATATATATATATATATATATATATATATGTGTGTGTGTGTGTGTGTGTGTGTGTGTGTGTATGTATGTGTGTATGTATATATGTGTGTGTGTATATATATATTGTATGTATGTATATCGACCGGAAACCTCTACTGCTTCTTTTGGCCCGTTCATAGGGTAGAAAGTGACCACTTTGAAGATCGTCGATCTGTGTCAAAATCATCCTTTATTTTCTCTTTATTCTTCTCCCAGTCCCGATCCTTGGTAGATGCTGGAAAATCGAGCTGATCTTCCTCAATTCTTATCTTTGACTCGTACCGGTTGTGAACATCCGCCCATGTTGTTTCCTGGAACTCGAGCAAACTTTCTTTCAATTTCTAGGAAGCATCAAAACTTCTCGGATTCAGCCCTTTAGTAAATGCTTCTACTGCTCATTCGTCTGGTACGTCCGGGAAAAACATCCTTTCTTTCTGGAATCGGGTCACGAACTCCCGCAATAATTCGAACTCTCCTTGTGCAATCCTGAATATGTCGGTCTTTCGGGTCTGTACCTTCCTGGCCCCGGCATGGGCCTTGATTAAAGAGTCCGTGAGCATCTTGAAGGAATCTATGGAGTTCTTGGTAAGAACGTATACCACGTCAAGGCCCTCTTCATGAGGGTCTCCCCGACTTTCTTCAATAAGACTGACTCAATCTCGTGCGGAGCTAAATCATTTCCCTTCACCTTCGTTTTATAGGTGGTGATATGATCCTGAGGATCTGAAGTCCCATCATATTTTGGCATGTCTGGAATTTTGAACCACTTCAGGATCAACTCTGGTGCATCGCTTTGTTTGAACAACAATTAGGTGTACTTCTTTGAGTCCGGTCCTTTCAATATTGGTGGTTCGCCTGAAATTTGATCCATTTGGGATTTTATTTCCCTAATAAACTGCAAGAGTTCAGTTTTAACGGGATCATTTTCATTATTGTTACCGGAACCGCTACAGTTTCCCCTCAGCTCTGTCAAATCCTATTTTTCCCCTCGGGGTGTTGTTGTCGATCCTCTGCGTTGTTTGAATTACGAGAACACCGGGAGGAACTGGACCTCGTCTATTCGCGTTATTGGAAGCCCCCGACAACGCCTGCCTCAATTCCGTCATGACCTGATCCTGTCGTGAGAGATGACCCATAATAGCTTTTTGTTTCTCCCTTGTGATCCTTACAGTTGCTCGTCTTCAGCATCATTAGGAGTTTCTTCTCGAACATGCCGCGGACATTTCCCGCCATGAATATGTGTGGCCTCATCCCCCTCATTGCGGGTATCGTTGATTGAATCTTCGTGTTGAGACTGATTTCCCTGGGCCTCAATGTTATATGCGATGTTGACATCGTTATCTGCCATTTTCTGTGATTTTTTCTAAGAATAAAGAATCAAACAGGTTAGAAATAGATGCAAGGATCAACTCAATTATCCAATTGTCTATGCACCACGGTAGGCGCCAAACTATTTTGCCGTAAAATGGTACAATTGAATTTATACGTGGTTTATAGACAAGTGAATCTATTTGATCCTAAAATTATAAAGAAATTAGACAAAAATGTAATGTTTAGCATTGAAATCGAGATAAGATAATAGAAATCTTGATTTCGAGAGCAGAGCTTCCAGATGTAGTAATAACAATATAACTAAGCAAGAAAGTAAATTGTTATTGAGCTTTGAACATAGTATAATGTATGTTTGCCAGAAAATTCGTGTCCTTTACAATGGTTGTAGAGCTTACTATTTATAGTTGCGCCTAGGTAACAAGGTCCTAGGATCAAACCCCTCTTAAATGATAATTATGAGGGCCATTGAAGAATGTAACAGTAGGTAGTGAATGTCATATTCTCTGTAACGGACCGTGCATTTAATGCTATAGAATATTTTTCATTAAATATTACCTGGTGACAGGTTATTTTATTCGCCTTTATGAATACCATTCTCTTTGATATTGTTTCTTTCAAACCTGATTGTCTTCTCTCTTCGGCTCCACGTATTGCTTTCTCATGCGATCATTTAATATGAACATATTTTAGCCTATACAATACATTGTATAATAAGTGTATAATATGTATAAAGATATATATGTTGCAAAACAATTATTGGTTGTACGGATGAAAACTAAATAATGGTCTATGTAAGTTCAATACAATGTTTTGGGATATATGTGTCACGACCCGAATTACCCTCCGAACGGTTTCGTGACGGCACCTAGCATTTACGACTAGGTAAGCCTAAAATTTGCGGAAAATAAGGTAAAACAATAATAGAAACAATAAAGAAGAAGCAATACTATTAAATTTTAGCCACTCGACATTTACAGCTTTTACTTTTCCAAAACCCGGAACATCACAAAGTCACAAACTCTAAACTACTGTAGCTATATACAAATGAGTAAGGAAAATGTATTTATATATCTCCTATATCTATACTAGAGTAGGAAAGGGACTCGTGAGATCCTGCGGACGCGCAGAATTACCTCGCGGTCTCCTAAGCAGCTGCTAAGATGCGCCTAGCCACTGAACTGTGCACTGGTACCTGGATCTGCACATGGGGAATACATGCGCAGGCAAGGGCGTGAGTACTCCACATTCGGTACGCCATAAGTGCCAAGCCTAACCCCAGTCAAGTAGTGACGAGGTCAGGTTGAGGCTCTACTGAGTTTTAAAACAAGTCAATTATAAATTTAAAACAGTGAAATATAGATAAGCAATAATAAGCAGGATTAATGGAAACTGGAAGAATTAATAACAGAAAGAGAGCCCCGGCTTAGCATAACATATATCTCAACAGTAAATATGCAATGTAGTACAAGGGGAAAGCTCTCAGATCTCAGTCCGTAGTCCCAATTTAAATATGTAATGCAGTACAGGGGGAAAGCTCCCGGATCTCGGTCCGTAGTTCCAATTTAAATATGCAATGCAAAAGTATGTCGGATGCGGCTTAATTAAACAGTTCAGGAAAAACATCAGGAAAGAATGAAGTAAAACTACCTAAGCATGGTGTAACTAGTAGCAAATAAGAGGAAATCAAGTAAGGACAGGTAGGCATGCTTATTCTTAAGCTAACTACTCAGATCAATTTCCACGATTCCTAACTTAAATCTAGACTTTAAAATTCGAATTTGGGTGAAAAATTTGATGAACTTCATAGACCAAATTATTGAGTTTTTGACCTCCGAATTTAGAGATTCTTATATGGTTAGACTCGTGAGTGAATGAGTGTCTGAAAAAATATAATTTTTACCCGATTCCGAGAAGTGGGCGCGGGAGACTTTTTGGCGAATTTCCTAAATTCGCGTATTAGCTTCGAACTTATTAGCTATTTTGTTTCCTTGAAATGATATTTACACTATGCAATCGAATTGACTAGATTTGGGCCACCCGGAGTTGGATACTCGTGGCAAGAGCGTGGTATTGAGTTGATTAGCGCAGTCAAGGTAAGTGGCTTGCCTAACTCTGTGTTGGGGACTTCCCCTTAGGCATTTTTATACTGATTTTGTTACGTGGACGCCGTGTACGTGAGGTGAAGAGTGCGTACACAGGTCATTGTTGCTAAAATTCCATTTTTCCCTCCATGTCATCACTCATTTTCATTCCTATATTACTGTTTTGTCACGACCCGAAAACACATTTCAAACACGCTCCTAACCCCGAAATCACCCAACGGAGTCGACGGAATTCTATTCCGGATCCGTCTTCACACAGCTCTAGCTACAGCCTGATTTCAAAGGCTAAAATCCACATTTAAGGACTATGTGTCCAAAATCACTCTGGATTTCATTATTCAACGCTCCGACAAGTTCCAATAATATAAATAGACATGGGAGAAGCGGTTATTAGGGGATCAGGGCGCTAACTCTCAAAACGACCGGCCGGGTCGTTATATCCTCCCCTTCTTAAGAAAATCGTTCGTCCTAGAACGAGTATAGAAGCATATATGAAGCTGTGAAAAGATGAGAGTACTGACTCCGCATACCCTGCTCGGTCTCCCAAGTCGCCTCCTCGACTGGATGAACCCTCCACTAAACCTTAACTGAGGAAATATTCTTTCATCTGAGCTTTCTGACCTGCCTGTCCAATATAGCCACAGGCTCCTCAACATATGATAGATCCTTGTCCAACTAGACTGAGCTGAAATCCAAAACATGAGTCGGGTCACCGTGATACTTCCGGAGCATGGAGACGTGGAATACCGGATGAACCCCTGCTAGGCTGGGAGGCAGGGCTAGCTCATAAGCAACATCCCCAACACGTCGCAACACCTCAAAAGGGCCAATAAATCTCGGACTCAGCTTTCCTTTCTTCCCAAACCTCATGACGCCCTTCATAGGCGATACCCGAAGCAAAACCCGATCACCAGCCATAAATGCCAAGTTACGAACCTTCCGGTCCGCATAACTCTTCTGCTTGGACTGAGCTGTGTGAAGTCTCTCCTGAATCACCTTAATCTTGTCCAGGGCATCCTGAACCAAGTCTGTACCCAACAATCGGGCCTCGCCCGGCTCAAACCATCCCACTGGAGACCTGCACCGCCTGCCATACAAAGCCTCATACAGAGCCATCTGAATGCTGGACTGGTAGCTGTTATTATATGCAAACTCTGCAAGTGGCAAGTATCGATCCCATGACCCTCTATCACACAGGGATGGAGAATATCCCCAAGAATGTGAATCGTGCGCTCGGACTGCCCGTCCGTCTAAGGGTGAAAAGTTGTACTCAACTCTACCCTGGTGCCTAAATCCCGCTGAACGGCTCTCCAAAACCGTGAAGTGAACTGTGTACCTCTGTCTGAAATGATAGATACTGGGATACCGTGGAGGCGAACAATCTCTCTGATATAAATCTCAGCCAACCTCTCAAATGAATATGTAGTTAGCACTGGAATGAAATGGGCTGATTTGGTCAGCTGGTCCACAATCACCCAAATAGCATCATGCTTCCTCAAAGTCCGAGGAAACCCAACCACAAAGTCCATGGTGATCCGCTCCCACTTCCACTCTGGAAGCTCAATCTGCTGAAGTAACCCTCCCGGTCTCTGATGCTCACATTTGACTTGCTGAAAGTTTAGACACTTGGCTACAAACTCCACTATATCCTTCTTCATCCTTCGCCACCAATAGTGCTGTCTCAGATCCTGGTACATCTTCGCGGTACCCGGATGGATTGAATACCGCAAACTATGGGCCTCCTCAAGAATCAACTCCCGAAGACCATCTACGTTGGGTACACAAATACGACCCTGCATCCTCATCACCCCGTCATCACCTATGGTCACATACCTGGCATCAACCCGCCGGACTCTATCCTAAAGAACCAAAAGGTGGGGATCATCATAGTGACGCTCTCTGATACGGTCATAAAGGGAAGATCGAGCAACCACACAAGCTAATACCCGACAAGGCTCAGAAAGATTCAATCTCACGAACTGACTGGCTTAGGAATGAACATCTAATGCTAGAGGCCTCTCAGCTGCATGAAGGCCTCCCCAAACTCTCCGCCCGACGACTCAAGGCGTCAGCCACCATATTGTGCTTCCCCTGGTGGTATAATATAGTGATGTCACAGTCCTTTAGCAACTCCAACCACCTACGCTGGCGCAAATTTAGATCCTTCTGCCTGAATATGTGCTGCAAACTCCGGTGATCCGTGAATATCTCACAGGGAACACCATATAAATAATGACGCCATATCTTCAGGGTGTGAACAATCACTGCCAACTCGAGATCATGAACATGGTAGTTTTTCTCATGCACATTCAACTGCCTGGACGCGTAGGCAATCACCCTACCATCCTACATCAACACCGCTCCCAGGCCAATCCTCGAAGCATCACAATAGACTGTGTAGGACCCGGAACTGGTAGGCAATACCAACACAGGAGCTGCAGTCAAGGCTGTCTTGAGCTTCTGAAAGCTCTCCTCACAATCTCAGTCCATATAAAAGGTTCACCCTTCTGGGTCAGTCTGGTCATGGGTGCTGAAATGGATGAAAATCCCTCCACAAAACGGCGATAATACCCAGCCAAATCGAGGAAACTGCGGATCTCAGTAGTTGAGGACGGTATGGGCCAAATCTGTACCGCCTCCACCTTCTTCGGATCTACCGTGATCCATCCGAAGACACCACATGGCCTACAAATGCCACAGAATCAAGCCAAAATTCACACTTAGAAAACTTGGCATACAACTTCTTCTCTCTCAATGTCTGAAGCACGGTCCTCAAGTGCTGCTCATGGTCCTCCTGGGACCGAGAATATACCAGAATGTCATCAATGAACACAATGAAGAAAGTATCAAGATAAGTCTGAAATACGCTGTGCATCAGGTGCATGAAGGCTGCTGGGGCATTGGTCAGCCCAAATGACATAACAAGGAACTCATAGTGGCCATATCTGGTCCTGAAGGCAGTCTTCGGGATATCCGGCTCCCGTATCTTCAACTAATGATAGCCCGAACGTAGATCAATCTTGGAGAACACCCTAGCACCCTGTAACTGGTCAAATAGATCATCAATGCGAGGCAATGGTTACCTGTTCTTCACTGTCACCTTATTCAGCTGCCAGTAGACAATACACATACGCATCGAGCCATCCTTTTTCTTCACGAATAACACCGGAGCACCCCAAGGTGATACACTGGGCATGATGAATCCCTTATCAAGCAACTCCTGCAACTGCTCCTTCAACTCAGGAGGAGCCATGCGATAGGGAGGAATGGAAATGGGTTGAGGGCCCGACAACAAGTCAATGTCGAAATCAATGTCTCTATCGGGCGGCATACCCGGAAGATCAGCTGGAAATACATCAGGATAGTCCCTGACAACTGGAACTGACTCAACTGTAGGGGTCTCAGCACTAACATCTCTCACATAAGCCAAATACGCATCACACCCTTTTTCAACCATCCGCTGAGCCTTAAGAAAAGAAATTACTCGGCGGGGAGTATACTCTAAGGAACCTCTCCACTCTAACCTCGATCTTGGCATAGCCAGCGTCACGGTCTTGGAGTGACAATCAAGAGTAGCATAGTAGGAGACAGCCAGTCCATTCCCAATATAACGTCGAAATCTACCATGCTGAGTAATAGTAAGTCATCCTTGGTCTTAAAACCACTAATAACAATCAAGCACGACCGATATACAAGGTCAACAACAGGAGAATCTCCCACAGGAGTAGAAACATATACGGGGGAACTCAAAGAATCCCGAGATATCCCCAAATATGAAGAAAAATAAGAAGACAAATAAGAATATGTAGAGCATGGGTCAAATAATACCGATGCATCCCTATGACAAATGGGAACAATACCCGTAATGACTGAATATGAAGCAATGGCCTCGGATCGGGCTGGAAGAGCATAGTACCTGGCCTGGCCTCCCCTTCTAGGGCGACCTCGACCTCCCCGACCTCCACCTCGAGCTGCCTGAGATGGTGGGGTAGCAGCTGGGGCTGGAAGAACAGCTGGGGGACCTGGTGGAAGACGTGGAACCTGATAAGTCTGAGGTGGTGCACCCCTCCTCGATCTGGGGCAATCTCTGATCACATAACGATCAAAACAACCCCTCGGAGGACGTGGCGGCCGCTGCTAACTCTGAACTGGCCAGTGATAGCACCTCGAGCAGGAGGCACTTGAGATACTGGTGGTGCATAATAAAGCTCCTGAGGTCTAGGAGGAGCTGGAATACCACCGGCTGCTGGGAGAGCTGAATGAACGGGGAGACTCAAAAAATCCCTACCATAGTGTGTGCTGGTGCACGGGCTCCTGAAAAATGACCAGCCTCTCGAGACCTCTTGGCCTCTCTTTCCTACCTGTCCCGGGCTAACATAGTCTCAATCCTCTGGGAAATACTCACGGCCTGCTGGTAAGTAATATCGGTCTCCAGCTCTCTGGCCATGCTGGTCCGAATAATGGGGTGGAGTCCCTTAATAAAGCATCAAACCCTCTCTCTGACAGACAACCAAAGCTGGTGCATGGCGAGCCAAATCGTTGTAACGGACTACATACTCTGACACAGTCATGGTACCCTGGCGTAGCTGCTCAAACTCCACACGCCAAGCATCCCTGAAGCTCTGAGGGACAAACTCAAGTAAAAACATCTCGGATAACTGAGCCTAAGTAAGTGAAGCTGCCTCGTCCGGGCTACTAAGCTCAAAAGCACGCCACCACTGATAAGCTGCTCCCCTCAGCTGGAAAGCAGTGAAAGAAACCCCACTCGTCTCCACAATACCCATAGTGCGGAGAATGCGATGAAAACCCTCGAGAAAACCCAGGCGTCATCCGAAGCTAGTTCGCTGAACTCAGGTTGGTGGTACTTCTTGTACCTCTCAAGTCAGAGCTGCTCTGCCTCAAGAACAACTATCCTACTCACATGCTGAGCTGGGGCTGCTGGGGGCATAGGAATAAACTCTCGAAGATAGATACGGACGTCTCCGCACCAATCCACGAGACTCTAATAACCGACTTATGACTTGTGACTCCTATGAACCTAGACGCTCTGATACCAACTTGTCACGACCCGAAAACACATTCTGAACACACTCCCTGAAATCACCCAACGGAGCTAACGGAGTTGACGGAATTCTATTCCGGATCCGTCTTCACACAGCTCTAGCTACAGCCTGATTTCAAAGGCTAAAATCCACTTTTAAGGACTATGTGTCCAAAATCACTCGGGATTTCATCACTCAACGCTCCGACAAGTTCCAATAACATAAATAGACATGGGAGAAGCGGTTATTAGGGGATCGGGGCGCTAAATCTCAAAACGACCGACCGGGTCATTACAATATGTATCGGGTAAAAGATATTATATGCTAAGTAATTGAATAAGAGAATGATACGAGGAGCCGAAGGCAGAGGAAAACTAAAACCAGAGACAACCGTTCCATTTGTTATCGGGAAGAATGATGCTCATAAAGATTTAGTAAATGCATGTCACCCTGTATCATTTAATGGAGAATATTTCACAGCATTTGGTACACTGCCTGTTACAGAGAATTTGTCATTTATGATCACCGTTAGACCTTCTTAAATGGCCATCATATTTTACACTAAAGAAGAGCATGATTCAAGGACCTTGTTCCTTAGGTGTAGCTATAAATAGGGAGCTCTATTATCATTGTAAAGGATACGATTTTTCTAGCAAACTTACAATACAATCGATTTAAAGCTCTATATAATTTTATCTCCTGATTCCTTAAATTCATTACTGTGGTGCCCTGAAGCTCTGCTCCCGGAATTATTATTTTTGCAATTTTATCTATCCTTCAAGGCTAAGTACTGCGTATTTCTTAAATTATTTTGTTATTTCAGGATCGAATTAATTCGCTTGTCTAGAAACCACGTATAAATTCAACTGTACCGTTTTACGGGTAAACAGTTTGGCGCCCACCCTAGGCCCAAACAGTTGGTTCTTTCCTCTTTTACTAACTTGTTTTGATTATTTGTTCTTAGCAAAAAAATCACAGAAATTGGCAGATAATGGTGTTAACGACACACACGATCTTGAGGCGCAAGTAAATCGCTTATGCACGAGGACTCAATAAGTGACACCCGCAATGAGGGAAATGATGCTACGTCGGCCCACGGCAGGCAGTACCCGCGATATGTTCGGGAGGCGACTCCCGATGATGCAAAAGAAGAACATGTTGTTGAAGCGGTAAGGGACCTACAAGAGTTCATCTTAGGACATCTCACAAGGCAGGATAAGGTTATCACAGAAATAAAGCAGGCGTTATCGTGTGCCTCTAAAAACGCAAATGGACGAGGACCTGTTCCTCCCGGCACTCCCGCAAATCAAAAAACGTAGAGGGTCGACAACAACACCCCAATGGGCAAGGTTGGGCTCTGATGGGGCCGAGGGAGTGGTTCCGATCATAACAACGAGAGTGATACCTTCAAAATCGAGCTCCTGCGGTTTATGAGGGAAGTGAACGCCTACATGGACCAAATCCCGGGCGCACCACCGATGCTGAAAGGGACAGATTCAAAGAAGTATACTCAGTTTCCGTATAAACCAAGCGCGACACCAGAATTGATCCCAAAGCGGTTTAAAACTCCAGACGTTCCGAAGTATAATGGGACTTTGGACCCTTAAGAGCATATTATCAACTATACAACGTCGGTGAAGGGTAACGATTAGCTCCCCATGAGATTGAATCTATTTTGCTAAAGAAATTCGGAGAGACTTTCACGAGGGGAGCCTTGACATGGTATTCGTTGTTACCCGAGAATTGCATAGATTTCTTTGAAATGCTCGCGGATTCTTTTATTAAGGCCCATGCCGGGGCCAGAAAGGTACAGGCCCGAAAGGACAACATATTCAGGATTGCACAAAGAGAGTCCGAGTTGCTACGGGAATTTGTCACCCAGCTCCAAAATGAGATGATGTTGCTCCCGGTCATTCAAGATGAATGGGCGGCTGAAGCATTCACCAAGGGTCTGAATCCAAGAAGTTCTGATGCCTCCTGGAATTGAAGGAAAGCTTTCTTGAGTTCCAAGCGACGACTTGGGCAGATGTTCACAATCGGTACGAGTCTAAGAAAAATCAAAAGAAGATTTCGACACAGATAAGTGGTCTTCGAGGAAATGATTTTTGCCCTAAGAACGAGCCGAAGGGCGCAACAGAGGTTTCCGATCGGCAGACAGGTTTGTTACTGACCGAAGAAGTGATCGCGATCGGAACAGCAGATCATTGCAGGACAAAAAAGTGTCAGGTACGCGAGATCCTTCATACCCCACGCTACCAAAATAATACTTCAACATTAGTGTAGTAGAGTTGGTATCGGCTATAAGGAACATTAAAGAATCACAATTCCCAAGGCCGATGAGGTCCAATCCCTGCCAGAGAGATCCTAATTTGTGGTGTGAATACCACGGGACGATTGGCCACCGGACTGGGGACTACTGACACCTGCATGAAGAGGTGGGTACACTACTGAGAAATGGACATCTCATAGAATTCTTAAGTGACCGGGCCAAGAACAATTACGGGCACAATCATGATAACACGGAGAGCTCGAAAATAGGAGAAGACTCCTCACGCCAGAGGATCAACATGATCTTCGGGGGGGGGGGGGGGGGGGGGGACAAGATCAATGGGGTCACTTTCCCGGTAGAAAAAAAGATGAAGGTATTGATAACCCATACCAAGAGACTCCAGGAAGTTGCTGAAGACGACATCACTTTCATGGAGGAGGACGCAGACGGACTATTGTTACTGCACAAAGACGTATTGGTAATTTTTTTAAATGTACCAGATTAAAATCAAACCTGTTCTGGTGGATTCAGGAAGTTTGGGGAATATCATACAATGGAAGGTATTGGAGAAAGCCAAACACACCGGAAGCATTATTCCGGCCACAAAACTCCGCACCGGATTCAACCTCGCAAGCATGACAACTAGATGGGAGATCCCGATGCCCACGAACGCCGAAGGGATGATGAAGACTACTTTTTTGAAGTGGTGGACGGTGATATGGGATATAATATCATTTTGGGAAGACCATGGCTGCATGAGATGAAAGGTGTACCGTCAATTCCTAACGCCCAAAGGAATCAAATAGATTAGGGGCGACCAACTGGCGTCAAGGGAGATAAATGCGATTTCAGTCTCCAATAGCAAAAGGAAGGAGCATGTGGCATAGCAATTACATGAATCAAAACCTTCTTCTGAATTGAGTGAATTTAGCTAGGAGGAAGAAGCGTCAAAATCTTACCAGGTGCCGAGATATTTCCAGGTACCAGAAGAGGCGGATGCAACAAAAAACCACAACGGAAGAGCTCGAGCAAGTTGCATTGTTTGAAAAGTTCTTGGAGAGGAAATTCCGCTTGGGAATAGGACTGCACCCTGAGCTTAGGTTCGGATTTATTGAATTTATTAAATATAATGCTAATTATTTTGCGTGGCCGCATGCGGATATGACAGGTATCCCGACGGAAAAAGCTGTACATAAGGGAAGCTTAGATCCCAACATCCCTCTAGTAAGACAAAAGAAATGCCCTATTGCGGAGGTTAGGAATAAATTCGTCAAGGAAGAGGTAACCTGCCTACTTGATATCGGTTCAATCTGAGAGGTAAAGTATCCAGACTGGCTAGCTAATATAGTAGTAGTTTCTAAGAAGAAGAATAAATTTTGCATGTGTGTAGATTATAAGGACTTGAATAAGGCGTGCCCAAAAGACTCATTCCACTTCCAAACATCGATCAAATGATTGATGCAACGGCTGGGCATGAGTTAATGAGTTTCCTCGATGCATATTCCGGGTATAACCAAATTAAGATGAACCCGGAATATCAGGAAAAAACTTTGTTCATAACGAATTTTGGCACATATTGTTACAATGTGATGCCCTTCAGGATAAAGAACGCTAGAGCCACTTACTAGCGGCTCGTAAACAAGATGCTTGAAAAACTGATAGGAAAAACTATGGAAGTTTATATAGATGATACGCTAGTTAATTCTTTGAATGCGAGTGATCATCTTAAGCATTTGCAGGAAACTCTTGACATCCTAAGGAAGCATAACATGAAGCTAAACCCCAAGAAGTGCACGTTCGGGATCAGCTCTGGCAAATTCTTAGGATTCCTGGTATCACAAAGGGGGATTGAGATAAATCCCTATAAGATCATAGCCATCGAGGACATCTCAGACCAGCTGTCAAGTGTGAAAGAAGTTTGTTGGTTGATTTCCCAGTGCACATGCAAGTGTACGTGGTCGACAAGTAATATAGGAATTGAAGTCCAGATATCATACCCA
>MDKJ01213251.1:0-38343 GCA_005239525.1 Nicotiana knightiana
GCCATAACTCGAACATGATACATAAAGAAATGACTCAGGAAAAGACTACTCAACTCACGCAACGTATTATGAAATCTCCTCAGAAAATAGAAAGCAAAACACAAGAAAATAGATATAGGGAATCGTACTCACCATCACACTGTTGCGGCGCGCAACCCGATCCAAATAACATGCCCGTGGTGGCGTGCCACCTGATCCAAATAACATGCCCGTGGCGGCGTGCCACCCGATCAAAATAACATGACCGTGGAGGCATGCCACCCGATCCAAATAACATAAATTTCACGTAAGGAGATACACCTGAGCTAAATTACTCATTACCAAGAAATACTGAATATCGGTCACAAGCACGCTAAGTGCATAATACCATCCTTGGGAGACTGATAGAGCCATACGCTACAAAATTCAAGCACAACTGAGGTGCGATACATAATCTGAATCTCAAGAGCTATCCTGCTCACATAACATCATCAATACGAGGGAACTCAACACATAGGAAATATCAAGCCATTTTCCAACTCACACGACCCAACAAAATATTGGATGAGATGAATGAAGACGGAACAACATCTGCTGTTCTAATATATTTCCATGAAAAGTGCTATACCGAAATGAATACGCCTGACTCATACGGAGCCCATAATCATATGAAATCCATCCACAAACATCAATTCTACCTTGCTCGCACCGAACTAGGCTAATAGCTTTACCTGGGTCCATATTAACCCACTTCCTCTCATAATATGCAAGAACAACCATCATAGCCGACACAAACACCCCACAATCTACAACCGAATGAACCGAACGCCTTCCAGACATAAATTCTCAAATAAGCAATATTACACTTCTTTATACCCAGTCCAAATCTTCAATTCATTAAGTGACTACATGTCACACTCATAGGATCATCCCGTGGTCACGCTCCCACGACCTTCCACACAAGGTAGCAAGTCTGCACATCCACCACTGGCCACACTAACGCTGTAAAACAAATCAAGAATCCATAACTATAATGCAAAGCCTCTTTCACCAAACGCTGCTCAGGTGACACTCAAGAAAACACCATCTTACTCTAACATTCAAATCCCTTTTTCTTGCTCATTCGAGCTCATGACATCCTTTTCAACACCGAACCGCGACCTCGATCCTTACTTCTAGTTACATACTGCTTAGAACACCTAACATGCCAATATGAGATAGAGCAAGAACTCCATCATAACTTCTGAACCACTAATAGGGTAAACACTTCATCACATAGAAACCCTTTTACTTACCTCAATTCAAGAGAACCACCACAACACACGGGTGAATTCCCACAATCACAATACATGCAAATCCTTAAACTCTACCTCTGCAGGACATAACTGATTCACCTGTATACCTCAAACTGAAACTGATACGACACTCAGCTACGCAATCGACTTATCAACAACAGACTCCCCCACTTGGCTCAAGCCATAGATCAATATGAACAATAAATCACAATGCCTATACGCTAACACCGCCACGATACCGTAGTGAGATTCAATTAAACTTTCCATAAGCTGATATAACACGACCCATCTCGTACCTCAATTCAATTCGCACTCACCACAAGAATAATGATAACCCCAATCAACACATAGCAACACAATTCCCACACATCTTGAGTGACTCCATTCCACGAGACCATTTTGTTTCCTGACCCATGAACCGTTTCATGCCCTCCTTGCACGCATATTCACATCTTTGACCGGCATACCCATTCCGATAACCCTTCAATGAACCCGAAGTCATTTTTTGCTTTTTATGAACCCCAATGCTACTCTACATGTCGAAGATAACATAGAACGCTCCAACCATTTTCTCTTTCCCATAATTCTACTGCAAAAACTCGATTCTTAACCATACTGTGGGCTTGAAATCCTTGGGCACCACCTTCTAACCTTTGAATCCATTGGAACCATTGTTGAGAGTCACCCACTCTGGCTTGGTCCTGAATATAATCAACTCTACGGCTTCGCTGGCACCTGAACACCGATCTTGATAATGCACCCGACTGAATCCCTTCACTTGTAAATTACCTCTGTACTAAGCATAAATCCTGAATCTTTCCAAAGCCTAAACTTGATTCAATAAGGCCAACCCTTGCACACCTTAATCAAATCCCATGCTCAATTACTATTCTACTCTTTTCCCTTTAGCTACAATAGCTTTCCAATACACCGACAATCCGCAACCCATGAGAAAATAATCATGCAATCCAATCGCAGGCGGTGGGACTCTCCCACTTAGCCCGAAGCTACTCATTGCACCACTCTAGACCCCACCAAAATTCTTTCTTCATTGCTGACATGATATTGCTCAACCAACCCGTCAAATTCTTCTAAATTCTCCTGTTAGCATTCCATGAATACTCAAATTCCATCACATCATTCACATATTCGGCCTCCTACCGAATAGCCACTGGAATTCCTCGCAGAAACTTTCCAACCACACAACTACTAACCTGCTCACAAGATATAACCCTCCTGCGGAAATTACCGATTGACACCTTCCAACGACGATGTACTGCACAATCTCTACGACATCAATACCTTATCCTACGCCCGTCCTCATTTACCAACTTTACCAGTCCGTCCGCTCCTCATGGACATCCACTAAAAGAGCGGCAACATCTTCCAATTCACTTCTATATTGCATCCTTCTTCATCCCAAACAACTCCTCTCTGTTGTATCCAACCTTCCGCTGAAATAGCCAATATTTCAATTTAAGTCTGTGGACTCCGTCATCGTCCACTAAAATTCCCAAATCACTCCAAACTTCTCCTCAAGACGTGCATCTACCTTACCACATAACTCATATGCTATGCTGCCACTCTCCCACTTTGGTATAACTCCCCCTCTAAGAAACTGCTCGACTTTTGCTTCTTACACCTGGCCTTCTAGAAATTTATCTGCCACCTGACACTTCTCACATGTCCTTCCTCATCTCTTTCTGCCCAGCTGCAACCTTACATCAATATCCATGTCTGCAACACTTGAACCGATAGATCACTACCAACCTCAACCCTTTCCAAATATCCCCCTTCTCAAGCCATCAACATTAGAAATACCTATTCAATCCTGAACCACCGCACACCGCGATCTCTGATAGCCGCTTCTTCCATACTATCTCACTATATCCTGCCCCAAAGGTGAATTATAGAAGGTCATAACACCGACGAACTTAACACATTCTATTCGATCAAGGACGACAATACCACATCACGGATGAAGATTCCACCTCACCTGAAAACACCAAGTCTCATTACTCTACCAATTCAAACCTGAACTTTTATAGTCCAATTGTCTTTCCTCCGCCGGAAATAAAATACTGGATCTCGGAATCACGCCCTGAGCCGACCTCCTTTCAAGTCATTCACTGCCCTGACATATGGACAAACATCCTACCATCTCATCAATACTGTGCAATAACCAATCATGAGCATAATAGCAATAAGCACATAGCCTCAAAGCTCTCAGAAGTGAAACTACCGAGCTGAACCACATAATATCCTTCCACAAATCAACGACAATATCCCTAGCCATCCGTGCATAGAGAAATATCACGCACCATATCTGTAGTACCGTTAGGATTCCTCAAATTCCTGATTTATAGCAAGCACTTCGTGTCGCGTAAGATTGAGTAGGAAAGAAACATAGGCATAAGCCTCAAAGGAATCAAACCGCACGATAAGGAGTCAAGAAGGGAAGTACTCCTAACAACCGTGTAGCCTCTCGAAGATAAGTACAGATATCTCCGTACCGATTCGCAAGACTCTAATAGACTTGATCATGACTCGTGAGACCTAAGGGAACCTAGTGCTCTGATACCACGTTGTCACGACCCAAAAATCCATTAAGGTCGTGATGGTGCCGGACACCACAGTCAGGCAAGCCAACACTCATTAGTTAATTAAGTTCCTATTTTATTATTTTGAAATCGTTACTTCTCATTTCATTATATGAAAATCGATAAAATTTTACTCAGTAAATAACAAGGTTTTAACACCTCAATTAAAAAATACATCCCAGAACCCGGTGTCACAAGTGCATGAGCAATTTCTAAGAAAAACCAAATGAAATACAATAACCGTCCAGAATACAAATGGGACAGTAAAGAAAGCACAACTCAATACACTAAAGGAGATTCTGCTCGCTGTGAATCATCTCGAGAGGTGCATCTCATCCAAGTCCCCATATCAACCATGCCACGACGCCAAGCGGGGCCACTAGATATACATGTACCTGTGGAACAAAATGCACATCAAGTGTAGCATGAGTACGAAAACAACGTGTACCCAGTAAGTATCCCACCTAACCTCGAAGAGGTAGTGACGAGAGGTCGACTTTGACACTAACTAGAGGTCAAATTAATATAATCAAGTGTGATGTCAAACATGGATGCTACTATCGAATAATATATAACAGAAGGAAAAGACAACTTCTTTCATAAATTATAAATCTCAGTTCCGTCTTCTCAGCTAACCACCCATCTCTTAAGCAATAAAACAGTTCAAATCATAGATGGTATCCAGTAAATAACATGTGCAGGAAATGCTGAGGGTCGAAAAGACCAAACCAACATATATGTAAATTATGCACTGTCGAAGGGTCGAACAACACGAACCATAGATGCATCTATTAACACACCGTGGCGTACGACCCGCTCCCATGAGAGTAGTGGAAGAAATCACCCTTCTCGTGAAATCTAAATTGCGAAGCGGTCACACATAAGCATACGCATGCAAATAGTCCGCCCCGACTATACCGGGAAAACAATAACTCAAGAAAACGACAATTTCTCTTTTCAATAGTCACAAAGATTGTATTTAAATATTTTATCGAAATTCATTCGCATGTTCGATAAGGTTAAAATATTTTGATTTGATCAGAAAAGTTACAAGTACGACAACTAAAATATGCTTTTGGGTCCTAGACTACCCGGACATAAGCATAATAGTAGCTACGCACGGACCCTCGTCACTTCGTGCGTACATCACCCCTACAAATAGTAGCACATATTTAATTAGTTTGCCTATGGGGACAATTCCCCCTCACAAGGTTAGAAAGGAGACTTACCTTGCTCGTAAGATTCGTAACCGGCCTCCGTGCCCCTCCGACGACTCAAATTCATGCACAACGCCCCAAAACTATCCAAATAATAGGCAACCAATGAAAATATACTCTAATACTTATAACAATTTAATTTATATAAATCCCCAACTCCGCTCAGAAAGTTGACAAAATTACCCTCAGGCCCACGTGCCCCGATTCCGAAACTTTTCGAAGATAATGATTACCCATAGCCTTACTAACTCAATTATACATTTTACTCTAATATCATGCTCAAATTTGTGGTCAAAATCCAAGAATGCAATTTCTAGGTTTTTGTTCAAAATTTCCAACTTTTCCACAATTTTTCATGTTCAAATCCATGTATAAACCTTGTATTTAACTTGGAATGACTAGAAACAACTTACCTTGAAATAGATGACGGAAATCCCCACTTGAAGCTCTCCAAAAATCGCCCAACCAAGAGAAATTTGAAGAGAAATAGCCAAGACCTCGGTTATAAAAATGCACACTGCCTCCAGTCCTTCTGCACTTCGGTCACCTCGCCCGCACCTGCGCACTCGCAGGTGCGCCCAAATATCCGCATCTGCGGCTTCCTCCTCCGAGCTCCGCACTTACGCTTCCTTCTCCGTATCTGCGCCTTCGCAGGTGCGGGCGCGCCAGTGCACCCAAATATCCACACCTGCGACTTCCTCCTTCCTAGACGGGCTCCGCACCTGCGCTTCCTTCTCCGCATGCGCCTTCGTAGGTGCAGAAATAGCCTCGCACCTGTGCCCCCAGCCAAGCCATCCACTCCCGCATTTGCGATACCAAAGTCGCACCTGCGGCTCTGCACCTGCGTCCAAAGCCTCGCAGGTGCGGTCACACCAGACACCAGCAGCTTCAACTCCTCCTCAACTTCAAATTTTATCCTTTAACCACCCGGAATCCACCCGAGGACTCCGGGACCCCGTCAAATCACACCAACCTTATCCAAAACATAATGCAGACCTGCTCTAGGCCTTAATTTTGTCTCGAATCCTTATCCTTGTTAATTTATAGTTTTACTGCTCTCTATTATTTGATATTTAATTAGATAAAAATAAACATTATAATCTTTATAATTAGGAAATTATTTGGACTTGTGTTACTTAGCGATATTCAACAATTGTATCTGAACCTTAGTTCTCTGTGGGATTCGACTCCGGACTTGTAAACTAGATTATATTTGCAACGACCGTTTAGTCCTTTTTATAATGCATAGTTGGTGTGATCAAATTTTTGCGCCGTTGCCGGGGAACTAATCGTGTAGCAGTAGGTGTACATATTTCTAGGTTGCAAGTTTGAACTTTTATTTTTTGTTTCTTGTTTTTGATTATTTTTTTAAAATTTTTATTTTTTACTTGAGAGACATGGTATCTTGGAATTATGAGAATTTTAATGTTGGTAATTCTACCTTTGATCCTCTTTATGCATATTGTGGACTGTCACGACCCGAATTTCCCACCGTCGGGACCGTGATGGCGCCTAACATTGAACCCGCTAGGCAAGCCAACATTTATGATTAATTACGTTATTCCTTTATATTTAATAGTTTACCAGACTTTATAATAAAATCACGAAATTTAAAATACGAGATAACATGATTCAACAGTTTGATATAATACTAATTCGAAATCCAGAACCAAAGTACTCCCAGAACAAGTGTCATAATCTCACATACTGTCTATGAGTACTACAAATAGGAGTCTGAACAAAATATAAGTATACATCTGTCTCAGAAGTAAATAAGAACAGAATAGAATTAAAATAGGAGGGGACGCCAAGGCCTGCAGACGTCTGCAAAACTACCTCGGAGTCTCCGCTAGACTGAAGGCAGCCTCCTCACTCTAAGGTCCGTACGGTCCTGTACCGGGATCCGCACAAAAGTTCAGAGTGTAGCATCGGTACAACCGACCCCATGTACTGAGTAAGTGTCGAGCCTATCCTCGGTGAAGTAGTGACGAGGGTAGGAC
Organism: Nicotiana knightiana; assembly: GCA_005239525.1. Classification (NCBI taxonomy): domain Eukaryota; kingdom Viridiplantae; phylum Streptophyta; class Magnoliopsida; order Solanales; family Solanaceae; genus Nicotiana; species Nicotiana knightiana. Next base: position 7,092 of record MDKJ01213251.1, read on the forward strand.
ACGACAACCAACTAAACCTGTGCAGTTTAATCATATACAGAGAAAATAATAACAACAAGAAATAAGCAGCTATATACAAAGAAATGGGGCACATGCTGAGGGGAGGAAATATCAAATGATGGAAATAACGAGTAAAGCAACAAAGAAGATATCAATTTAAAAAATAGAAGTAACAGCACAAAACGAGTGCACGGCATCACCCTTCGTGCTTTTACTCTCATCCTCACAATAAATCAATAGAAACGGCACGGCATCACCCTTCGTGCTTTTAATATCATAAAATGGCACGACATCACCCTTCGTAATTTTAATATCATAATATGGCACGACATCACCCTTCGTGCTTTTACCCTCTCTCACAATATCAAACACGGCATCAGCCTTCATGCTTTACACTCTTCCTCACCCAAAAAAATCAATAACAACAATCCGACAAGGAAATCAACAATACAAACAACAATAATAAATCCATAACGTCCCGACAAGGGAACCAACAATAGAATCAATATCATCCCGGCAAGGGAAACATCTATAACCAATCTCACTTAGTTACCTAACTTCATGTAATAATTCTTAACTTGAACCAATACTCAACAATGATCAATACCAATGAAATACCACCAACATGGATAATTATCAAATTAAACTCAAGTAATGTTTGATGAAAAATCACATAAATCACAATATTCGACTCAGGGGCATTCTTGGCTCCAACTTGTAGATACTCGTCACCACACCTATACGTTGCACATTACACTAACACGTAGCAAATAAGGCACCGGACCTATTCCCTCAAGCTAAGGTTAAGCCAAACACTTACCTCGAATTCCACGACCAAACCCATGCCTCAATTACCGCTTTCCCTTTAGAATTCACCTCTAATTCGATTGTATCTAGATATAATTAGCTTAACAATATCAATAAATGCTAAATAATTCAACCCCAATTCTTAATTATGAGTTTTCTATCATTCTTCCCAAAAAGTCAAAAATCGACACTTGGCCCGCTTGGTCAAAACACGAGGTTCGAACGAAAACCCGATCACCCTTACACCCACGAGCCAGAATATATAATTAGTTTCAGAATCCGACCCCAAATCGAGGTCTAAATTCCCAAATTTGTAAAATTCCTAATTTCCCTAAAATCCCTAATTTTCTACCCTTCAAGAACAAGATTTAGGCCTAAAAATCTAATGGGTGTTAATGGAAAATGAAGAAAATGAGTTGAAGAACACGAACCTATGATTTGGTGATGAAATCCCTCTTCAAAAATCTCCCAAGGTCGGATTCTATGGAAAGAGATATGAAATTATGGCATATTCCCGTTTTTGTTACTGTTTTAAACCCTTGGACATACACTTCTACGTGATCGCGAGAGATCTGATGCATTCGCATAGCACTGGCCCTATTGGCCTTCGCGTTAGCATGCCTTTGGCCGCGTTCGCATAGGGTTTTGATCCCATCCCCCAGGCCCCACCTAAAGCAGTGTGTTCACGAGTGACCATACACGTCCGTGTAGAGAAACCCACCTAGGGCTCCGCGTTCACATCAAGGCCTATACGTTCGCCTAGAGTAACCCAGGACCCTTCCCGTATGCTCTTCGAGTTCGCGTGGGTTACCACGCGTTCGCATAGCATAAAATCACAAACACCAGATATAACAATCTCACACCAGATTTTCTAAGTCCGAAAATCTCCGATACCTATCTGAAACTCACCCGAGCCCTCGAGGCTACAAACCAAACATGCACACAACCCTAAAAACATCCTACAGACTTACTCGTACGATTAAATCGCCAAAATAACATCTTAAACAATGAATTTAGCATAAAAATCAAAGGAAAATCTCAAGAACTTTCAAAGTTTCAAATTTCACAACCATGGGTCTCAATCATGTCAAATGACCTCCGTTTCTTACCAAATTTTACAGGCAACACCCATTTACCATATTAAACCTGTACCGGGCTCCGGAACCAAAATACGGGCCCAATACCATCTATTTCAAATATAATCAAATTTCCAAAAACTCTTATAATTTCATTAAAACCATTTCTTTAAAAAATTCATTTCTCGGGCTTAGGACCTCGAAATTCAATTCCGGGATACGCAAAAGTTCTATATTTTCCTACGGACGCTCCGAGACTGTCAAATCACGGGGTCGGGTCTGTTTACCCAAAATGTTGACTGAATTCAACTTAAATTCAATTTTAAAAGCAAAATTAGCATTTTTCTCAGTTTTTTCTATAAAAGATTTCCGGATATATACACCCAGACTGCGCACGTAAAACGAGGTAAGATAAAAGGAGGTTTTCAAGGCCTCAGAACACAGTTTTAACTTATAAAATAAGAGATGACTTTTTGGGTCATTACATTCTCCACCTCTAAAACAAACGTTCGTCCTCGAACGAACACAGAAAAGTACCTAAATCGGGGAAAATATGGGGATACCGGCTCCGCATATCGGGTTCGGACTCCCATGTAACTGGCTCGGCAGGCTGACCTCTCCACTGAACACGAACCAAAGGATAACTCTTCGATCTCAATTGACGAGTATGCCGGTCTAATATGGCTACCGACTCCTCGTCATAGGTCAAATCCTTGTCCAACTGAACACTACTGAAGTCTAACACATGGGCTAGATCGCCGTGATACTTCCGAAGCATAGACACATGAAACACTGGATGCACATCTGATAAATTTGGTGACAACGCAAGTCTGTAAGCCACCTCTCCCACTTTATCAAGGATCTCAAAAGGACCAATATACCTAGGGCGGAGCTTGCCCTTTTTCCCAAAACTCATCATGCCCTTCATGGGCGATACCCGAAACAACACCCGCTCTCCGACCATGAATGCCACATCACAAACTCTGCTGTCGGCATAGCTCTTCTGCTTGGCCAGAGCTGTACGAAGTCTATCCTGAATGATGTTAACCTTATCCAAGGCATCCTAAACTAATTTTGTATCCAACAACCGAGCCTCTCTCAGCCAAACCATTAAGCCGGCGACCGACACCGCCTACCATATAATGCCTCATAAGGAGCCATTTGAATGCTTGACTGATAGTTGTTGTTGTAGGCAAACTCATCTAACGGCAAGAACTGATCCCAAGAACATCCAAAGTCAATGACACAGGCTCGTAGCATATCCTACAAAATCTGAATAGTAAGCTCGGATCAACTCGCGTGCCCAACTCACGCTGAATTGCCCTCCAGAAATACGAGGTAAACTGCGTACCTCGGTCAGATATAATAGACACGGGCACACCATGAAGACGAATAATCTCCCTAATGTAGATCTCTGCCAATCTCTCCGAAGAATATGAAACTTCCACAGGAATGAAATGCGTTGACTTGGTCAACCTACCCACAATAACCCATACTGCATCGAACTTCCTCTAAATCCGTGGGAGCCCAACAACGAAATCCATGGTGATACGCTCCCACTTCCACTCAGGAATCTCAATCTGCTGAAGCAATCCAACATGCCTCTAATGCTCGTACTTAACCTGCTGACAATTCAAACACCGAGCTACATATGCCACAATATCCTTCTTCATCCTCCTCCACCAATAACGCTGCCGCAAATCCTGATACATCTTTGCGGCACCCGGATGAATGGAGTACCGGGAACTATGGGCCTCCTCTAAAATCAACTCACGAAGTCTACCCATATTGGGCACACAAATACGACCCTACATCCGTAAACCTCCATCATCACCAACTGTAACCTGCTTGGCACCACCGTGCCACACCGTGTCCTAAGGACACACAAATGAGGTTCATCATACTGCCGATCTCGAATACGATCAAATATTGAAGAGCGAGCAACTGTATAAGCTAGAACACGGCCGAGCTCGAAAACATCCAATCTCATGAAACGATTGGCTACCGCCCCAACTTCCAAAGCAAGCGGTCTCTCCCCGACCGGAATATAAGCAAGGCTACCCATACTGTCTAACTTCCTATTCAAAGCATCGGCCACCACATTGGCCTTCCCCGGACGATATAAGATTGTGATATCATAGTCTTTCAACAGCTCCAACCATCTCCTTTGCCTCAAATTCAACTCTTTCAGCTTGAACAAATATTGCAAACTCTTTTGATCCGTGAACATCTCACATGATACGCCATACAGATAATGCCTCCAATTCTTCAGCACGTGGACAATGGCTGCTAACTTCAAATCATAAACTGGATAATTCTTCTCGTGAATCTTCAACTGACGTGAAGCATATGAAATAACCTTGCCATCCTACATCAACAGTGCACTAAGTCCAACTCGAGATGCATCACAATACACTATACGGCCCTGAACCGGTGGGCAAGACCAACACTGGCGCCGTAGTCAAAGTTGTCTTGAGCTTCTGGAAGGTTTCCCCCCTCCTCTGACCACCTGAACTGGGCACCTTTCTGATTCAACCTGGTCATCGGGGATGCAATAGACAAAAACCCCTCCACGAACCGACGATAATAGCTCTCCAAACTCAGGAAACTCCGAATCTCTGTAGCTGATGTGGGTCTAGGTCAATCCTTGACCACTGAAATCTTCTTAGGATCCACCTGAATACCATATGCTGATACAATATGACCCAGAAATGCAACTGAACTCAACCAGAACTCACATTTAGAAAACATAGCATATAACTGACTGTCCTTCAGAGTCTGGAGAACGACTCGAATGTGCTGCTCATGCTCCTCCCGGCTGCGGGAATAAATCAGAATATCATCAATGAAGACAATCATGAAGGAATCCAAATAAGGCCTGAACACTCAATTCATCAAGTCCATGAAAGCTGCTGGGGTATTTGTCAACCCGAATGACAACACTAAGAACTCATAATGCCCGTACAAAGTGTGAAAAGTTGTCTTAGGGACATCGGATGCCTTAATCCTCAACGGATGGTAGCAAGATATCAAATAAATCTTTGAAAATACCTTAGCACCCTGAAGCTGATCAAACAAATCATCAATCCTAGGCAACAAAAACTTCTTCTTAACAAACAACACCGGTGCACCCCATGGTGAGACACTAGGCCTAATAAATCATTTATCAAGCAAGTCCTACAACTGTTCTTTCAACTCTGGCGGGGCCATACGATATGGCTGAATAGAAATGGGCTGAGTGCCTAGAGCCAAATAAATGCAAAAGTCAATAACACTGCTGGAAAAATGACCATGAGTCCCTCTCCACTCCAGTCGAGGCAACCCCGACAATGCTAAGGTCACGGTCTTGGCATGACAGTCCAGTATGGCATGATGAGGCGACAACTAATCCATCCCCAAAATAACATCAAAATCTTCCATATCAAGGAGTATAAGATCTACACTGGTCTCAAGACCACCAATAACCACTACACACAAACGGTAGACACGATCTACTATAATAGAATGACCCACCAGTGTAGACACATATACAGGAGTACTCAGAGATTCACGAGGCATAACCAAATAAGGAGCAAAATAAGATGACACATGGGAATATGTGGACCCTAGATCAAATAAAACAGAAGCATCCTTGCTGCAAACTGAAACCATATATGCGATAACCGCATCGGAGGCCTCAGCCTCAAGTATGGCTGGAATAGCATAACATCGGTGCTGAGCCCCACCAATCTAAACTACATCCCCGGGAGGACCTCCTGCTGGCTGACCTCTACCTCTAGTATCCTGGCCTCCACCTCTAACTGCCTGACCTCCACCTCTAACACCTCGAACCCCACATCTGGCTGACTAGCGGGTGGTGGAACACCTGGTACGGGAACTATGGCACGAGAACCCCGATGCTGAGAACTGCTCGAGGCTCGAGGGAAAAATCTAGCAATGTGCCCCAGCCCACCACAAGTATAACAAGATCTCGACTACTGAGACTGCTGGCCCTGAAACAGACCATGACGACCTAAGTAACCACCATGAAAACTCTGGAGTGGCGGTGCACTAATAGGAGCTGGTGGTGCACTGTAAGGAAACTAATTAGAATACTGCACGTGGGAACCACGGCCACCTGGAGCACTACGAGAAACCTGAACTGCTGATTAAAACGGCCTAGGAGGATGGACCCTACCAAAAGAATCCCTTCCTCCAGATGAGACACCACTGAACCGGCCAAAATGACGAGGCCTCTTGTCAGACCCCTGACCACTCCCCTGTGATAGAACCATCTCTACTCGTCTGGCCCCATTGGCTGCATCCTGAAAGGAAAGATCACTCCCCGCCTCTCTAGCCATATGCAATCTGATCGGCGGAGATATTTCCTCAATAAACCTCCTCACCCTCTCTCGGTCGATGGGAAGTATCATGATAGCATGACGGGCCAAGATAATGAATCTGGTTTCATATTGAGTGACGATCATAGAACCCTGCTGGAGATGCTCACCTGCCTCCTATAATCCTCTCTATGAGTGATAAGGAGAAACTTCTCCAGGAACAAATCGGAGAACTGGTCCCAAGTTAAATGAGCTGATCCAGCTGGTCTAGCCAAACAATAATCTCTCCACCAGGTCTTGGCGAAACCTGACAAACGAAAACTAGCAAAGTCGACCCCATTGGTCTCCACTATCCCCATGTTCCGTAGAACCTCGTGGCAGCTATCCAAATAGTCTTGGGAATCCTCTGAAGATGCACCACTATAAGTAGTAGTAAACAGCTTGGTGAACTGGTCCAACTTCCACAAAGCATCATCAGACATAGCTGCTCCATCACCGGTCTGAGCCACAATACCCGGCTGAACTACCCCAGTTGTCTGAGGTGCTAGAGTCTAGAACTAAGAATCCAACTGCCCCTGAGTGCGAGTAGTGAGAGTCTGGGATCCTCCCCCAGCGTGAGAGATGGATGGTTCTGTAGGAAGTAAACCTTCCTGAGCAACGCTCTCCATGAGGCCTAGTAGACGGATCAGAGCATCTTGGAGTAGTGGGGTGGCAATGAACCCCTCGGGAACCTGAGCTGGTCCAACCGGGAGTGTCTGGGCAGGAATCAACAAACTCTACCTGAGGCTCCGCCACAAGGGCTGCTGCTCTGGGCTGAGCTATGCTCCTACCTCGGCCTCTAGCACGGCCTCGAGCTCGACCTTGGCACCTCGTAGGAGCTGCAACGGGAGACTCAGGATGCTGATCAATGGATGAAGAAGCACGTTTCTCGCCATCTCGAGAGAATAGAGTATAAATTCAATTAGTATTGAGAAATCAAATAGCACGACGGAGAAGAATAAATGTGAAGTCATTCCTAAACTCTGTAGCCTATAGGGGATAAGCACAGATGTCACCGTACCGATCCCTCACACTCCACTAAGCTTGTCCGTGAATTGTGAGACCTAAGCAACCTAGTGCTCTGATACCAACTCGTCACGACCCGAATTTCCCACCATCGGGACCGTGATGGCGCCTAACATTGAACCCGCTAGGAAAGCAAACATTACTGATTAATTAACTTATTCATTTATCTTTAACAGTTACCAGACTTTATAATAAAAACACAGAATTTAAAATACGAGATAACATAATTCAATAGTTTGATATAATACTAATACGAAATCCAGAACCAAAGTACTCCCAGAACAAGTGTCACAATCTCACGGACTGTCTATGAATACTACAAATAGGAGTCTAAACAAAATATAAGTATACATCTGTCTCAGAAGTAAATAAGAACATAATAGAAATAAAATAGGAGGGGACGCCAAGGCCTGGGGACGTCTACAGAACTAAGTCGGAGTTTTCGCTGGACTGAAGGCAACCTCCTCACTCTAAGGTCTGTAGGGTACTGCACCGGGATCTGCACAAAAGTGCATAGTGTAGCATCAGTACAACCGACAACATGTACTGAGTAAGTGTCGAGCGTAACCTCGGCGAAGTAGTGACGAGGCTAGGACACGACAACCAACTAAACCTGTGCAGTTTAATCATACAAAGAAAATAATAACAATAAGAAATAAGCAGCTAAATACAAAGAAAGGAGGGACATGCTGAGGGGAGGAAATATCAAATGATGGAAATAACGAGTAAAGCAACAAAGTTGATATCAATTTAAACAACAGAAGTAACAGCACAAAACAAGTGCATGACATCACCCTTCGTGCTTTTACTCTCATCCTCACAAAATAATAAGTAGAGTGCACGACATCACCCTTCGTGCTTTTACTCTCATCCTCACAATAAATCAATAGAAATGACACGGCATCACCCTTCGTGCTTTTACCCTCTCCCACAATATCATACACAGCATCACCCTTCGTGCTTTTATCCTCTCTCACAATATCATACACGGCATTACCCTTCGTGCTTTACAGTCTTCCTCACCCAAACAAATCAATAACAACAATCCGACAAGGAAATAACCAATACAAACAACAATAATAAATCCATAACGTCCCGGCAAGGGAGCCAACAGTAGAATCAATATTATCCCGGCAAGGGAAACAACTATAACCAATCCTACATAGTTACCTAACTTCACTTAGTAATTCTTAACTTGAACCAATACTCAACAATGATCAATACCAAAGAAATGCCACCAACATGGATAATTATCAAATTAAACTCAAGTAATGTTTGATGAAACATCACATAAATCACAATATTCGACTCACGGGTATGCTTGACTCCAACGTATAGATACTTGTCATCACACCTATACGTTTCACATTACACTAACACGTAACAAATAAGACACCATACCTATTCCCTTAAGCTCATGTTAAGCCAAACACTTACCTCGAATTCCACGACCAGCCTCAAGCCTCAGTTACCGCTTTCCCTTTAGAATGCGCCTCCAATTCGATTGTATCTAGACATAATTAGCTTAACAATATCAACAAATGCTAAATAATTCAACCCCAATGCTTAATTATGAGTTTTCTATCATTCTTCCCAAAAAGTCAAAAATCGACCCCGGGCCCACTTGGTCAAAACACGAGGTTCACACCAAAACCCGATCACCCATACACCCACGAGCCCGAATATATAATTTGTTTCGGAATCCGACCCCAAATCGAGGTCTAAATTCCCAAATTTGTAAAATCCCTAATTTTCTACCCTTCAAGAACAAGATTTAGGCCTAAAATTCTCATGGAAGTTAATGGAAAATGAAGAAAATGAGTTGAAGAACACGAACCTATGATTTGGTGATGAAATCCCTCTTCAAAAATTGCCCAAGGTCGGATTCTAGGGAAAGAGATATGAAATTATGGCCTATTCCCGTTTTTGTTACTGTTTTAAACCCCTGGACAGACACTACGCGATCACGAGAGATCTGATGCGTTTGCATAGAACTGGCCCTATTGGCCTTCACATTCGGGTTCCTTTGTCCGCGTTCGCATAGGGTTTTGACCCCACCCTCCAGTCCCCACAAGCGGTGCATTCGCGAGTAACCAGACGCGTCCGTGTAGAGTAACCCACCCAGGGCTCTGCGTTCGCGTCAAGGCCTATGCGTTCACATAGAGTAACCCAGGCCCCTTCCCCGTTTTCTCTTCGCGTTCGCGTGGGTTACCACGCGTTCGCGTGGGTTACCACACGTTGACATAGCATAAAATCACAGACACTAGATACAACTATCTCACACCAGATTTTCTAAGTATGAAACACTCCGACGCCTATCCGAAACTCACCCGAGCCCTCGGGGTTCCAAACCAAACATGCACACCATCCTGAAAACATATTACAGACTTACTCGTGTGATCAAATCGCCAAAATAACATCTTAAACAACGAATTTAGCAAAAAAATCAAACGAAAATCTCAAGAACATTAAAAGTTTCAAATTTCACAACTACGTGTCCGAATCACGTCAAATGACCTCCGTTTCTTACCAAATTTTACAGGCATCACTCATTTACCATATTAAAACTGTACCAGGCTCCGAAATTAAAATACGGGCCCAATACCATTAATTTCAAATATAAACAAATTTGAAAAACTCTTATAATTTCAGTAAAATAATTTCTTTCAAAAATACATTTCTCGGGCTTAGGACCTTGGAATTCTATTACGGGCATACGCCCAAGTCTTATATTTTCCTACGGACCCTCCGAGACCATCAAATCACGGGTCCGAGTACGTTTACCCAAAATATTGACAAAAGTCAACTTAAATTCAATTTTAAAGGCAAAATTAGCATTTTTCTCAGTTTTTCATATATAAGCTTTCCGGATATATGCCCGGACTATGCATGCAAAACGAGGTGAGATAAAAGGAAGTTTTCAAGGCCTCGGAACACAGTTTTTACTTATAAAATGAGAGATGACTTTTTGGGTCATCACATTCTCCACCTCCAAAACAAACTTTCGTCCTCGAAGGAACATAGAAAATTACCTGAATCGGGGAAAAGATGGGATACCGGCTCCGCATATCGGACTCAGACTCCCAGGTAGCTGCCTCGGCAGGCCGACCTCTCCACTGAACACGAACCGAAGGATAACTCTTCGATCTCAACTGACTAATCAGCCGATTTAATATGGCTACCGGCTCCTCCTCACAGGTCAAATCCTTGTCCAATTGGACATTGCTATAGTCTAACACATGGGCTAGATCGCCGTGATACTTCCGAAGCATAGACGCATGAAACACTGAATGCACAACTAATAAATTCAGTGGCAACGCAATTCTGTAAGCCACCTCCCCCACTCTATCAAGGATCTAAAAATGACCGATGTACCTAGGCTTAGCTTGCACTTCTTCCCAAATCTCATTACGCCCTTCATGGGAGACACCCGAAGCAACACCCACTCTCCGACCATGAATGCCACATCACAAACTCTGCGGTCAGCATAACTCTTCTGCTTGGACTGAGTTGTACGAAGTATATCCTGAATGATCTTAACCTTATCAAAGGCATCTTGCACTAAGTCTGTACCCAACAACCGAGCCTCTCCCGGCTCAAACCATCCAACCGGCTACCGACACCACCTACCATATAATGCCTCATAAGGAGCCATCTGAATGCTCGACTGATAGCTGTTGTTGTAGGAAAATTCAGCAAACGGCAAGAACTGATCCCAAGAACCTCCAAAGTCAATGACACAACCTTTTAGCATATCCTCCAGAATCTGAATAGTACGCTCGAACTGTCCGTCCTTCTGAGGATGAAACGTTGTGCTCAACTCAACTCACGTGCCCTAATCACGTTGAACTGCTCTCTAGAAATGCGATGTAAACTCTGTACCTCGGTCAGAAATAATAGACACGGGCACACCATGAAGACGAACAATCTCCCTAATGTAGATCTCTGCCAATCTCTCCGAAGAATATGAAACCGCCATAGGAATGAAATGCGCTGACTTGGTCAGCCTATCCACAATAACCCATACTGCATCGAACTTTCTCTAAGTCCGTGGGAGCCCCACAATGAAATCCATGGTGATACGCTCCCACTTCCACTTAGGAGTCTCAATCTACTGAAGCAATCCAACATGCCTCTAATACTCGTACTTAACCTCCTGACAATTCAAACACCGAGCTACATATGCCACAATATCCTTCTTCATCCTCCTCCACCAATAATGCTGCCGCAAATCCTGATACATATTTGCGGCGCCCGGATGAATGGAGTACCGGGAACTATGGGCCTCCTCTAAAATTAACTCACGAAGTCTATCCATATTGGGCACACAAATACGACCCTGCATCCGTAAACCTCCATCATCACCAACTGTAACCTGGTTGGCACCACCGTGCCACACTGTGTCCTAAGGACACACAAATGAGGTTCATCATACTGCCGATCTCGAATACGATCAAATAATGAAGAGCGAGCAACTGTATAAGCTAGAACACGACCGAGCTCGAAAACATCCAATCTCATGAACCGATTGGCTAACGCCCCAACTTCCAAAGCAAGCAGTCTCTCCCCGACCGGAATATAAGCAAGGCTACCCATACTGTCTAACTTCCTACTCAAAGCATCGGCCACCACATTGGCCTTCCCCGGACGATATAAGATGGTGATGTCATAGTCTTTCAACAGATCCAACCATCTCCTTTGCCTCAAATTCAACTCTTTCAGCTTGAACAAATATTGCAAACTCTTGTGATCCGTGAACATCTCACATGACACGCCATACAGATAATGCCTTCAATTCTTCAGCACGTGGACAATGGCTGCTAACTTCAAATAATGAACTGGATAATTCTTCTCGTGGATCTTCAACTGACGTGAAGCATATGAAATAACCTTGCCATCCTGCAGCAACAGTGCACCAAGTCCAACTCGAGATGCATCACAATACACTATATGGCCCTGAACCTGTGGGAAAAACCAACACTGGCGCCGTAGTCAAAGTTGTGTTGAGCTTCTGGAAGCTCGCCTCACACTTCTCTGACCACCTGAATTGGGCACCCTTCTGAGTCAACCTGGTCATCGGGGATGCAATAGACAAAAACCCCTCCACGAACCGACGGTAATAGCTCGCCAAACTCAGGAAACTCCGGATCTCTGTAGCTGATGTGGGTCTAGGACAATCCTTGACCATTGAAATCTTCTTAGGATCCACCTGAATACTCTCCGCTGATACAACATGACCCTAAAATGCAATTGAACTCAATAAGAACTCATATTTCGAAAACTTAGCATATAACTGACTGTCCTTCATAGTTTGGAGAACGATTCGAAGGTGCTGCTCATGTTCCTCCCGGCTGCGGGAATAAATCAGAATATCATCAATGAAGACAATCATGAAGGAATCCAAATAAGGAATGAACACTCGGTTCATCAAGTTCGTGAAAGCTGCTGGGGCATTTGTCAACCTGGATGACATCACTAAGAACTCATAATGCCCGTACCGAGTGTGAAAAGTTGTCTTAGGTACATCAGATGCCCTAATCCTCAACTGATGGTAGCCAGATTTCAAATTAATTTTCGAATATACCTTGGCACCCTGAAGCTGATCAAACAAATCATCAATCCTCGGCAACGTATACTTATTCTTGATGGTAACCTTGTTCAAATGCTGATAGTATATGCACATCCTCATCGACCCATCCTTCTTCTTAACAAACAACACCGGCGCACCCCAAGGCGAGACACTAGGCCTAATAAAGCCTTTATCAAGCAAGTCCTGCAACTGTTCTTTCATCTCCTTCAACTCTGGCAGGGCCATATGATATGGCGGAATAGAAATGTTTTGAGTGCCCAGAGCCAAATCAATGCAAAAGTCAATATCCCTGTCGAGTGGCATACCCGGCAGGTCTGCAAAAAACACCTCTGGGAACTCACGGAAAATGGGCACAGATTCCATAGAAGGAACCTCGACACTAGAATCACGACCATAGGCCAAATAGGCCAAACACCCCTTCTCGACCATACACCGAGCCTTCATATATGAGATAAACCTGCTGGAAGAATGACCATGAGTCCCTCTTCACACCAGTCGAGGAAACCTCGGCAATGCTAAGGTCATGGTCTTCGCATGACAGTCCAGTATGGCATGATAAGGCGACAACCAATCCATCCCCAAAATAACATCAAAATCTACCATATCAAGGAGTAGAAGATCTACACTGGTCTCAAGACAACCAATAACCACTACACATGAATGGTAGACACGATCTACCACAATAGAATCACCCACCGGTGTAGACACATATACAAGAGTACTCATAGAATCACGAGGCATAACCAAATAAGGAGCAAAATAAGATGACACATAGGAATATGTGGACCCTGGATCAAATACAACTGAAGCATCCCTGCTGCAAACTGAAATCATACCTGTGATAACCGCATCGGAGGCCTCAGCTTCAGGTGTGGCAGGAATAGCATAACATCAGGGTCGAGCCCCACCAATCTGAACTACATCCCTGGGACGGCGTCCTACTGGCTGACCTTTACCTCTAGTAGCCTGGCCTCCACCTCTAACACCTCGACCCTCACCTCTGGATGGCTGAGCGTTTGGTGGAACACCTGGTGCGGGAACCATGGCACGAGAATCCTGGTGCTGAGAACTGCTCGAGGCTCGAGGGCAAAATCTAGCAATGTGCCCCGGACCACCACAAGTATAACAAGATCTCGGCTGCTGAGACTGCTGGCCCTGAAACTAACCCCGACGACCTGAGTAACCACCCTGAAAACTCTGGAGCAGCGGTGCACTGATAGGAGCTGGTGGTGAACTGTAGGGAAACTTATCAGAATACTGCATGTGGGAACCACGGATACCCGGAGCACTAAGAAAAACCTGAAGTGCTGACTGAAATGGCCTATGAGGATGGCCCCTACAAAAAGAATCCCTGCCTCCAGATGAGACACCACTGAACTGGCCAAAATGATGAGGCCTCTTGTCAGACCCCTGACCACTCTTCTGTGATAGAACCATCTCGACTCGTCTGGCCCCATTAGCTGCATCCTGAAAGGAAAGATCACTCCTTGCCTCCCTAGCCATCTGCAATATGATCGGTGGAGCTAGTCCCTCAATAAACCTCCCACACTCTCTCGGTCGGTGGGAAGTATCATGATAGCATGACGGGCCAAGATAATGAATCTGGTATCATACTGAGTGACGGTCATAGAACCCTAATGGAGACGCTCAAATTGCCTCCTATAATCCTCTCTATGAGTGATAGGGAGAAACTTCTCCAGGAACAAATCGGAGAACTGGACCCAAGTCAAAGGCGGTGATCTAGCTGGTCTAGCCAAACAATAATCTCTCCACCAGGTCTTGGCGGAACCTGATAGATGAAAACTAGCAAAGTCGACCCCATTGGTATCCATTATCCCCATGTTCCGTAGAACCTCGTGGAAGCTATCCAAATAGTCTTGGGGATCCTCTAAAGATGCACCACTATAAGTAGTAGGACACAACTTGGTGAACCGGTCCAACCTCCACAAAGCATCAGCACACATAGCTGCTCCATCACCCGTCTGAGCCACAATACCCGACTGAACTACCCTAGATGTCTGAGGTGCTGGAGTCTGGAACTGAGAAGACAAATGCTCTGGAGTGCGAGTAGCGGGAGTCTGGGATCCTCCCCCAGCCTGAGAGACGGCCGATGCTGTAGGAAGTAAACATGCCTGAGCAATGCTCTCCATGAGGCCCACTAGACGGACCAGAGCATCTTGGAGTACCGGGGTGGCAATGAACCCCTCGGGAACCTGAGCTGGTCCAACCGGGACTTTCTGGGAAGGAACCTCGTCAGCAAACTCTACCTGAGGCTCACTGGGGAGGCTACTCTTTTCTGAGCTATGCCCCTACCTCGGCCTCTAGCACGGCCTCGGACTCGTCCTCGGCCCCTCGTAGGAGCTGCAACTGGAGACTCGGGCTGCTGATCAGTGGATGAAAAAGCACCTGTTCTCGCCATCTCGAGAGAATAAATTCAATTAGTATTGAGAAATCAAATCGCACGACGGAGAAGAATAGATATGAAGTCATTCCTAAACTCTGTAGCCTCTGGGGAATAAGCATAGATGTCTCTGTATCGATTCCTCAAACTCTACTAAGCTTGTCCGTAAATTGTGAGACCTAAGCAACCTCCTGCTCTGATACAAACTTATCACGACCCGAATTTCTCACCGTCGGGACCGTGATGGCGCCTAATATTGAACCCGCTAGGAAATCCAATGTTACTGATTAATTACCTTATTCCTTTATCTTTAACAGTTTACCAGACATTATAATAAATCACGAAATTTAAAATACGAGATAACAAGATTCAACAGTTTGATATAATACTAATACGAAATCCATAACCAAAGTACTCCTGGAACAAGTGTCACAATCTCATGGACTGTCTAAGAATACTACACATAGGAGCCTAAACAAAATATAAGTATACATCTGTCTCAGAAGTAAATAAGAAAAGAATAGAAATAAAATATGAGGGGACGCTAAGGCATGCAGACGTCTGCAGAACTACCCCGGAGTCTCCGCTGGACTGAAGGCAACCTCCTCACTCTAAGGTCCGTAGGGTCCTGTACCGAGATATGCACAAAAGCGCAGAGTGTAGCATCAGTACAACCGACCCCATGTACTAACTAAGTGTCGAGCCTAACCTCGGAGAAGTAGTGACGAGGCTAGGACACGACAACCAACTAAACCTGTGTAGTTTAATCATATACGGAGAAAATAATAACAACAAGAAATAAGCAGCTAATTACAAAGAAAGGGGAGACATTATAAGGGGAGGAAATATCAAATAATGGAAATAACGAGTAAAACAACAAAGTAGATATCAATTTAAACAACAGAAGTAACAGCACAAAACAAGTGCACGACATCACCGTTTGTGCTTTTACTCTCATCGTCACCCAATAATAATTAGAGTGCACGACATCACCTTTCGTACTTTTACTCTCATCCTCACAATAAATCAATAGAAATGGCACGGCATCATCCTTCGTGCTTTTAATGTCATAACATGGCACGACATCACCCTTCATGCTTTTAATCTCATAATATGGCACAACATCACCTTTCGTGATTTTACCCTCTCTCACAATATCATACACGGCATCACCCTTCGTGCTTTGCACTCTTCCTCATCCAAACAAATCAATAACAACAATACAGCATGGAAATCAACCATACAAACAACAATAATAAATCCATAACGTCCCGACAAGGAAGCCAACAGTAGAATCAATATCATCCCGGCAAGGGAAACAACTATAACCAATCAAACTTAGTTACCTAACTTCACGTAATAATTCTTAAATTGAACCAATACTCAACAATGATCAATACCAAAGAAATACCACCAACATGGATAATTATCAAATTAAACTCAAGTAATGTTTGATGAAACATCACAAAATCACAATATTTGACTCACGGGTATGCTTGACTCCAACGTATAGATACATGTCACCACACCTATACGTTGCACATTACACTAACACGGAACAAATAAGACACCATACCTATTCCCTCAAGCTAATTAAGTCAACCACTTACCTCGAATTCCACGACCAAACTCAAGCCTCAATTACCGCTTTACTTTTATAATTCGCCTCCAATTCGGTTTTATCTAGACATAACTATCTTACAAATATCAATAAATTCTAAATAATTCAACCCCAATGCTTAATTATGAGTTTTCTATCATTCTTCCCAAAAAGTCAAAAATCGACCCCGGGCCCGCTTGGTCAAAACACGAGGTTCGGACCAAAACCTGATCACCCATACACCCACGAGCCCGAATATATAATTAGTTTCGGAATCCGACCCCAAATCAAGATCTAAATTCCCAGGTTTGTAAAATCCCTAATTCTCCTAAAATTCCTATTTTTCTACTCTTCAAGAACAAGATTTAGGCCTAAAAATATAATGGGTGTTACTGGAAGAACACGAACCTATGATTTGGTGATGAATCCCTCTTCAAAAATCGTCCAAGGTCGGATTCTATGGAAAGACATATGAAATTATGGCCTATTCCCGTTTTTGTTACTGTTTAAAACCCCTGGACATACCCTCTACGCGATAGTGAGTGGTCTGATGCGTTCACATAGCACTGGCCCTATTTGCCTTCGCATTCGCGTGCCTTTGGCCTTGTTTGCCTTGGGGTTTTGACCCCATCCCCCATCCCCCACTTAAAGCAGTGCGTTCGCGAGTGACCAGATGCGTCTGTGTAGAGCAACCCACCCAGGGCTCCGCGTTCGCGTAAAGTACTATGCTTTCGTATAGTAACCCAGGCCCCTTCCCCGTTTTATCTTCGCGTTCACGTGGGTTACCAAGCGTTTTCATAGCATAAAATCACAGACATCAAATACAACAATCTCACACCAGATTTTCTAAGTTCGAAACACTCTGACGCCTATCCGAAACTTACTCGAGCCCTCGGGGCTCCAAACCAAACATGCACACCACCCTAAAAACATCCTATGAACTTACTCGTGTGATCAAATCGCCAAAATAACATCATAAACAATGAACTTAGCATAAAAATCAAAGGAAAATCTCAAGAACTTTCAAAGTTTCAAATTTCACAACTACGGGTCCGAATCACGTCAAATGACCTTCGTTTCTTACCAAATTTTACAGGCATCACTCAATTACCATATTAAACCTGTACCGGGCTCCGAAACTAAAATACAGGCCTGATACCATCAATTCCAAATATAATCAAATTTCCAAAAACTCTTATAATTTCAGTAAAATAATTTCAGTAAAATAATTTCTTTCAAAAATTCATTTCTCGGGCTTAGGACCTCGAAATTCAATTCGGGGCATATGCCCAAGTCCCATATTTTCCTACGGACCCTCCGAGACCGTCAACTCACGGCCCCGGGTCTGTTTACCAAAAATGTTGACCGAAGTCAACTTAAATTCAATTTTAAAGGCAAAATTAGCATTTTCTCAGTTTTTCATATAAAAGCTTTCCAGATATACGACCGGACTACACACGCAAAACGAGGTGAGATAAAAGGATGTTTTCAAGGTCTCGGAACACAGTTTTGACTTATAAAATGAGAGATGACTTTTTGGATCATCACATGGAGGAAACCACCTGTGGCAAAATTGTCAAAATATTCCCGAGGGCGAGTTATATGCACCAACTCAATCTTATTTGTGGAATGTGTGTGATATGTGTGCTAGTCAAGATGGTAATTTCATGGTTGTGCTTATATTTCTTATCCTCCTCTAATCCCTTACTATGATGGTTCTACTTTTTTTGGTGAACTAAATAGGAACAAAGAACCTAGGAAAGCTGACCTGAAGGAGATGAAAGATATTTTAAAGGGCCTCATGGAATAATATGATGAGAAATCAGTGCAGATACAAAGGGAGGAGTCAACTATTCACAACTTGGAGGCTCAAGCTATTAAACTAAGTGTACCTTGTAAAATGCAGCAAGCTAACATTGTGGATAGTATCCAAGAAGAGAATGAATTTGCTGCAGAAATTGCCATTATAATAGAGTAATTGAGAGTAGAATTTGACCAAACCAACCAACTAGAATTTGATGATGTTGATGTTGTAGAATAGATATTAGATTCAACCAAAGATATTGAGGATGCATATTTAGTTGACTCTAGTGTCATTGGTGTTAAGGATGTAATCAGACGTCCTAATATTCATGTAGTTGAGCTCATTGGTCCACACTCCAAGTATTTTTTCACATTATGTTTGGATGATGATATAGAAATAGAGTCATCTGAGCCACTTGAGGAGTCAAGGAATGAGGAACAAGGTGCCTACATTCTGGAATTCTTCTTGCCAGCAAGTAGGAATTACACACCTCATCTAAAGGCCATGAGTTCAGAATACTACATTGTTTCCTTGGGCCTGTTAGATTCGTTCCACCACCCCAGGAGCATAAGCATAAGCTTGAATCAAAACTTGGGGTTCAATTCATAATCTCGAGGTGGAAGCAAAAAGTAGTTCATGTCGCCACGACGTTAAATCAAGCGCTTGTTGGGAGGCAACCCAGCTTTACTTTTTTTTGTTGTAATTATTATTTACTTTTTATTATTTTATTATTCTTGTAGTGTCTATTTTTAATTTTTTCTTTTAGGAGCATAGAAATCAAAGTCATTGGAAGGATGCAACAGCAAACCAGATGGTTGGAACTAAGTGTGAGGTACCCATACGAAGGATCAGGCCTGGGAGAAGTCTGAGTACCCGATGAGCTGTTAATGCTTCGGTCTTTGGCCTACTAGGGAGTTTATTTTACCCTCTTATATTTATGGGTGTGCATTGGGGACAATGAACAATTTTAAGTGTGGGGTGAGGAGATTGTTGGGTGACTTTCCATGCTATTTTAGTTGTGTTAGTTTAAGTGAATTTTGTTTTTTGTTTTTACAAAAATAGAAAATATTGGACTTTTTTCGACGATGGATCTATTAGATAATTTTATTGAGGGGTTTAAGTCGAAAGTAAAATAAAAAAAATGATTTTCTTTTATTAGGTAGTGTAGCAATTATCCCTTAGTTTTTCTTTGTGCCGCGGTTCTTTTCCAAGGGTTTTGTTTGAACCGGGTGTAGCTAGTTTTGTTTTTTTAGGAATAGGAGTCAATGTGTTGTGTTTTGAGTTGAAGGAATATCTCTTGACTTTGTTATGCCTTGAGAATAGTGAGTATTTTGGATGTGACGCTTAGGCTCAGTTTTTAACTCTTGTAGAAATACCTTAAATTGTATGATCTTAACTTGGCTAAACTGCTTTGACTAGAGTGTCTTCATGAGTCCAATCCTGAGCGAGTTATGTGCCATGTATATGTATGTCTAGAACTTTCCCCGTGTGTTTGCAAAGTGAAATATTAGTTTTTTTCAGTCTTGGAAGTGATATAGGTATTTCTTTGTTGAGACATAAATATATATATATATATATATATATATATATATTACCCGCCTAATTTTTATGTATCATAGTTAACCCTTTGAGCATGTAATCCTGTTTTTTTGGCAACCACATTACAAGCCTTACCCATTTATATGAATTAACCATATATTTGAACCTTTTAACCTCTCATGAACACTAATTGTTATGAACTTTGTAAAACTTAAAGTGTGTGAGTGGTTAGTTTGGCTTTTGAGTGGAACTAATGAAATAAGGAGAAAGGTGCATTGTTTTGAAAAGTAAGAGCCACTTGAATTTCAAAAGAAACAAAAGGAAAAAATAGTTGTATTGCTGTGAAAAAAATTTCCTTGATAAATGGTGACTCTTGATGTAATTGTGCTTAAATAAGTATGGAGTTAATATATATTGATGTGAAGGTGGAGTTATGAGTTCACATAAGTGTGGGGTTTTAAATGTTAAAGTGTATGTAGTAAAGTTCTTTGGGAGGTGTAATCACTCTTATATCTAAATGTACCCTATCCGTTCCGCACCCTACATTACAATCAAATAAAGTCCTACTTGATCTGAGACCGAATGAGCTTGATTAGTAGAGTAGTACCTACGGTCAAGCCTATGGTGCATCTTTTTTAGCATATGAAGGTTATTTCTGAGAGTGAGTGAATACTTTCTATCTTGAGTTCCTAAGTGTTCTTAAATTTTATTGTGTGGAACTACTCTCTTTTGTTGTTTGAGGGCACTTGATTCATAAAGGAAAGGTAATGTCAGTGACCTCTATGTTAGAGTAAGTGGGTGAGTTGTGAATAATGCGTCATACTTGTGAGTCCAATCTTGAGGTGAAGATGTTACGCTATTGTGCTTAGTCTATTTTAAATATTGTTGGTGCGATGAGTTAGGAGAATTGTTTAAAAAGGTCGTGTCTATATAAAGTGTAGTTTAATTTCTCGAGGACGAGCAATGATTTAAGTGTGGGGTTTTTATGATAGGCTATAATTACGTATTTTATTCGCTTATTATATTCCAATTTACTGCACTTTAGTTGAGTTTGAGCTTTAATCGCTAGTGTTTTGCACTAATTAGGTGTTTTATGCCTTGTAAGAGTGATTTCGAGCGGTGTAGCTATTACGGAATGAATTCAAGTAATTTGGAGCTTTGAAATCTGAGTAAAAGACGAAGGAATTGGGCCAGGATCGTGTTCGGGGATCAACGGATGACTGTTTAGAACGAACGAAGAATCGAGCAGGCATATTGCGTACTGTCTAGTAAAATGCACATAACGGTTCGACCAGAACACCATTTGGTCTCCACAATATAGGGTTGGAAAGATAATACAAAGGGATACAACTTTCATGTTTTACGGTGTTTCATATTTCAAACATAACAGGGTGAAAAGTGCACGTCCGCGCACATCTTGTCCGGGAAAAGTGTCCATTTTCGCGTAGGAGAAGGTATAATTATTTGGGCCAGACTCTAATTGGTATATGTACATGGATGTACGGTATTTTGAGTATTTTTTACACACTTTGGACCTAAGGAGGCAAGAACACACTAGGAGCAAGGCGGAGAATTCTTCTACGAGGTTTTCACTTCCTTCTTCCTATTTCTATTATTGGTTATGAATTATAGTATTGTAGTTATGCATACTATTATGAATAGCTAATTTTTTATCTAGGGTTTTGATGGAACCTATTGGAGGGAGATTTTCTTGTTACGTTAATATAGATTTGCTGTAGCTTTTTCTCTATTTGTTCAACTATGTTTATATTGTGGTTGGTTGAAGAGCTATCAATCGATTGTGCCTATTTAGTGTGTATTACTCGGAAGAGAGTGCATATTTAGGTAGTTGTTGAACAACATCACTCCTAACGTATATAAGGATTAATATGAAGGGTTTAAAGGTGGGATTAGGGATAACGAAAACTTGGTGCGATCCGAGTGAGCTGTACATAATGTCAGCTAGCGTAATTCGGGAGCATATGTCTAGTAAATTGTGATAGTTACTCAGGAGAGAATTGCGACACTCAGAGAGCTCATGATCGGTAGAGAAAATCGTCATGACCCAAATTCCCAACCCACGGGATCGTGATGGTGCCTAACACAATACTTGCTAGGCAAGCCGATGTTAGAAATTTACTAACCATTTCCTTTAAAAGTTTACTTGACACAATAGAAAAATCTTAAAATAAAACAAATAACTCCAATGATTTCCAATAAATGATTTCATGAATAATATTAGATAAAATAAAATGAACCACGAACTATTACCAACTATATATCTACCCATGGTCTGGTGTCACAATTCATGAACTACTAAAGAATACTACAAATAATGGGTTGAAGGAATCATATATCTGTTTTTGAATGTAATAAAATAGTGTCTATAGAATTAGGAGAAGACTCCAGGAATCTGCGGATGTCAGCAGATCTACATCGTGTCTCCGAATGAAAATGCGCAGCTACTAAAATCTCCTAACTTTGGCCGATACCTGGATCTGCACAAAAGAGTACAGAGTGTAATATCTGTTGATACCCATTTTTTTCTCAAATTATTTTTTAAAATTTGTATATATCCCTTCAAAATCACTCTTTATAATAACTGGTATTTTTCCGAAATTTTTCATATTTTTATTAAATTCTTTTCCAATTTATTCAGTATTTTTATATTCAATAATTATTCATAAACTGTATTATTAAATAATTTCAAAATATTGCCCAGTTCAATATATCATTTGCCAATTTGGCATTATTTGACCATAATTACAATAATTTTGCAACTATGGCCTAATTGTACATTTTATACCATTTAAATAAATAATTATTTCATTTTATATTTTTATATTCATTAATTACCTTAATTTCATTTATTTAGCATTAATTTCATTTTATATAATTATTAGCTATTTTTTTATTAATTATTTATCTATTTTTAATGGGTATTTAACTAATAGCCACTTTTAATTTCAATCCTAGCCTAATTTCACCCGGGCCCCTACCCAAATTAATCAGCCCAATTACCCATCCCAGACCTAAAATCCTACCCGGCCCAACCCCACGACTAATCTAAGTCGTTGATCAATTTAAATCAACAACCAAGATTAGTGTTACCATAATTAAACTTAGACCTACCCCCCACCGACCCCTCATTTCACTCGGTCTCTCATCTCTCTACTCTCTCTCTCTCTCTCTCTCTCTCTATTTATCTATTTCTCTCTAGAGACCTCTGGTCTCTCCACCTCCAATGAGGTCTGTTCGTCTTCTCCGGCTAGTCCCCTCACCGGAAACTATGGTCTCCCATTATCTCCTGGTTACTGCTCCACCATACACCGGTCTAATGACACCCTAAGATCCTCAGGCGAACCTGGAGCGGTTCAACTCCTACCCATGGTCCCTCATGCCATCTTCCGGCCTCCTCCGGCCATCTGAGTAAGAGCCATGACTTTTCCGGCTAACGCTGGCGACATCTTTAAGGTTTTTCTTGTTTCTATGGGCTCTCTGAAACCCTAACTCCTGGTATTTTTACGTTTTCTTTTAGATCTGTGAATATCATGAAGCTTTTTACATGTTTTCTTCAAAAAGCATCCTATTCTAAGCGATCTTTCATCTCAAAATTAGGGTTTCATCACCCCTCTTCCAAAAACGATTTTTCTTCTGTTTTAATATCATTCCATGATTCTTTCTATGATTCAACGATTTACTCGGAGTTCTCTTTTCATTTTTGACTTACAATGCTGAAAACCCTAGGTTTTTCCCTGATTCTGAGTCGGTCTTTAACCGATATGTTTGTTTAAATGCATGAACTCTTATTTCTCATAAATGTTTAAGCTCTCCGTGATTTTACAATGTTTTTGCTTATTAGGGTCCCTGACTATGTTCTCTTTGCTTATATCATGTTCAATGTTACTTCTTTGCCTCTAAACCTGTGTGATTTTGCTACTATCGTCACTAGGGTTTCAACTCTCTAATTCCCATTGTTCGTTTAAATGTGTGCTAGCCTCGAATGTCTGATTCTATGTGATTCTTTACCTTGCTATTATTTTGCTTGCCTATTATTTTCCTAATTGATTTTGTTCCGGTTCGAATCCCTAACTCTTTGCATCTTTACCTTGTTCGCACCCCTGATTCCTAGAGATTTAAAAAGCCCTACTGATTTCTTATGATATGTTCTTACTGACTTCCAACTTTTTTTTCTTACCTTGTTACATAATTGATTAACTATTAATTGATTACTATTTCCTTAAGTGATATCTTCTGAACCTAGTCTCAATTGTATGCTTGAATTGGGGTGAAATTATTTCCTTATATGTTACAGGCATAAGAACTTTCCTTAATTGTTATTTTACCTACTAGCCGTTTGAATTTAACCCCTTCAATTAAGGGATATCTAATTGCCTATTATACTTACACCGTTCTTATATTCCTCTAAGCTATATATGGTCCTTTCCTTATTTAATACTCACCTTGTGAATCAATCCATGATTATAGGGATACTAGTACTAATTGGGTGCTGATTGATATTCAATCCCACAATCACTGGTTAGTTCTGATTTGTTCCCCTTATTTTTCATCAATCCTTCAAACTATATATATACTTTATTCATTCTTTACACACACACGAACTAATTTTTTCAAAAACCTCTCTCTCTCACAATTTCAAAGACTCTCTGCTCTATCTCTTCTGTGTTAACTACTACTATTCTATGGTGGCCGGCTGCAAGCCAAGGCTAACTATTGTGCATCTCCTACTTTCCTTTTTGTGTTACTGCTTTCTTCACTTCACTGGTATGTTCTAATTTAGATTTTAGTCCTCAAACCAACATGATTCCACTACTGTTGTAATTCAGCATGCTTCCAATTTGTTTACTTATTCTTCAGCATGTATCTAGGATCCTGCACTCCCCTCTGCATGTTTAAATTAGGCTTTATTTGGTTATGACCAGCATGTTTCGGTACACTTAGCACCTACTTCTTACTTGCATATGACTGGTACATTAGTTTAACCATGGCCTTAGTTGTTAATCTAACCTAGCACTTTACTGTACCCCCTGATCCTCTAGACCCTTAGGAGTTTATGAATGTATGTCTACGTGTGTAATTGCCTGCTGCATGTCTGCCCTTACATGCTCTGTATTTGTCCCTAGAATCCCATTACCCCTGTTTGTGCTAGTTGGACTATCCTTGGTCCTTTTGTGTGATGTTAAGCTTCCATTTCCTTCTTCAAAACACTGTTTCTTACTTACCCTTTCTCAAAATTGTTCCTTATTTAAATCCTTTAAAATAAAAGCACTCTCACATATACTCTTAGAAGCCTAAGTTCAGCCCCCTTCGTGTGAGCACTGCTTTGGGGACCCTTTGAGTACCCTCTAAACTCTAACACACAAGGCTGGCACTTCCACACTGCACATGTTTAACTCTTTGGCTATGTCTGGGTGTGAGCACTGCCCGGGAGCCCTTGAGGTCCTTAGGGAACTCTGACACATCCGGATTATGAAAAGGCTATGAAATACCATAAGGCATTGAGGTTTGGAAGATCTGGGCCTAATTGAAGGCTCCCTATAGAAGTAACTTCTTATTTTTCTTTTGGTTGTGTAATTCATGATTCCCTGACCTGTAATAATTTATAAACAACTCAAGGGATGGATAGTGAAAAAGGAGGGGTAACTACGCATGCGATAACTATTAAAGGGATAGAAATCATGCTATTAGACTTTATTTCCTATCTGTGCAATAGAGATCATGTTTAGGCCCATATGTTCAAATTCATGCATTAGAAACCATGCTATTTGATTTTATTTCCTATCTGTGCAATAGAGATCATGTTTAGGCCCATATGTTCAAATTCATGCATTAGAAATCATGTTTATTAGGTCTCATACCTACTGTTTCAACATGTTCACTTTTACTTAGAATATCCTTCTAATAAATGGTATTATCTACTATCATGCTCCACATGCCATGTACGCTTAGAAATCTTGTCCCAGGCTAAACAACATTAAAATAAATTATCACTCCAGCATCTTCTGAAACCATGATTAATACTGTGACTACTGAGCATTTATAAATCATGCTTAGGAATTGTGCATATGCATTATTCTGTGTCTCTACATGTGCATTAAATATCATGTTATAGGGTCCTAATCGCTCAACTACATTTAGTCTAATTACTAATGTATAAAAAGGTATAACAACCTCACTCAGTTTTCTATAAAAAATAACTGGTAATGCTTCTGTGTTCTGAACAACCTAGAACAACATGTTTAGGTAACAATTTGCAACAGTTCCTCTAATAATTCTGTTAATATACACTGTCCCCCGCCTAGGCAAGCCTTAGGTGACTAAATTTCCAAAAATTAGAAATTTGTCTATCTTGTATGTGCTTCTTAACACTAATAGGTAATTTTAAATTAGTAGGCAAAATTATTAGAGCATATTTTTGAGTTATAAAACAAGTTTGCCTATCTTTTTATCCTCTGCATTCACCTAGATACCATGTATTAGGATCTCAATTAACAACAATGCCCTTACATGTGTTTGAGTTGTGCTAATTATATGCATTATCCGCGGAGGAAAATCTGAGCCTCCTGTATGCTCCTATGTGCTTCCCACTGACTGCAGTCCTACATGTTCTTTGCTTGTCTCCTTAGAATTTCACCCGTTTAAACCTGAGGGTCTGCCTAGTACCTACCCTTTAGGATAATAGTCCTAACCTCCTCCGGGACTGATATGACGGGACGAGTAATAGCACGCAATAGAATCCGTGACCAACGCACGCTTTAATTACCTTCACGGGGTGGGAAGGGTAGAATATGGATATGATGACCGGTGCGGTAATACCACGTGTAGCCCCTCTTCGAGGAGTTATTTTCGGGTATTGCATTGATGTGATCCATATTATTATAAACCTAGGACACCTGTATACGCTAGTTCGTAATCATCCTTACTGCTTTCTAAGCACTTATATGCTTAAGACTTAAATCCTCTCTTATTTGAGCCTTTACTTGTTATTTCTTAGTTGTACAAATTGACGAAATCATTTGGCTGGGAACCACACTTGTGGATCCTGAGGGGTGCCTAATACCTTCCCTATAGGATAATTTCAAGCCCTTACCCAAATCTCTGGTTAGCAACGTAGTTGTAATTGAACCCCTTAGGTGCCCTAATGCACCGTTAAAATTGTTAGGTGGCGACTCATCAAAATATGCAAACTCCTTTCCCAAAAGGAAAGAGTTGTCCCAACCAATGTCATAAACCCGATATTCCGCGAGGAAGAGGAAAAAAAGGGTGCGCGACAACATGGCGACTCCGGTGGGGATATCCAGGCTTTTACCATTTCAAATTGTTTCGTGAATTTATTCCTTTATACTTGCACCCTTTCCTATTCCCTTTGCATGCAACTAATTGTTTACTTCGGGTATTTACTTTTTTTCAAAATGTAACTGACATGTCTCTTTGTTTCCTTTTGTAACTGCTTTAAATCATTATTACCGTTTTTACCGCTTTGTTTAACGTGCAAATACGTGACAATTTGTTTTAATACTTATTTCATAAATCATGCTCAATATTCATACTCCACTCATGCCAAACAAAATACTATAGCAACGCTTGATGAGTGGTTGTTCCCTTCCTATATTATCACCCACTAAATTCGGAAAGGCTTATTTGCAGTAAAACTAGTCGATCAGCGATGCAATCGATCGTTTCGTGCCTTTCCCCCATGCATCATGGTCAAACCTAGTCAAGATGAAGTGTCATCCACATGATAGCTTTTAAGATAGCCTTATCCAAAAGTCCACCGGGTTTCCCTAAACCCAAACGGACGCCCTCACGTTCTGTGTATTTATTTGGAGAACTAAATGTTTCCTGATAATTATTGACGTTAAATAGTCGAGTCCGGTAGGGGTAAGGGCCTAACCTATTTGTTTTGCAGAAAAAAAAAATGAGGCACGAAGTCCCCAGATTCGGCATGGTCTCCAACATACACCCAAAACTGTTGAGTTGGTGGGAGGATCTACACTCTAGCGACAAAGCTATCGTCAGGAAACACATGGGTAATCTACCATCTCTTATGGAAATCCAGCCTAACAAAATGATAGTAGAGGCTGCTACCCTATTCTGGGACCGTGAAAGATCTGTGCTCCGCTTTGGGAAAATCCAAATGGCGACGTTGATAGAAGATATAGGAGGGCTAGCTAACCAAGTATGGGAAACTCCGGGGTTGCTGATGCCTGAGAACCGCACAGGCAGAAGTTTCCTCAAAATGATGGGTCTGAAAAAGGACGCGGAATTGGTATGTTTGGAGGATTCGTACATTCCTTTTGACTACTTGTACGAAAGGTATGGCTACAACAAATCATACCATACCTACCATGACGAGTTCACTATCACCTCTCTGGGACACATCCATCGCCGAGTGTTCGTGTTTATGGTCTGCTTTTTGGGTTTGATCGTGTTCCCGATGAAGAAGTAAAGGATCCATACTAGGTTAGCCATGGTAACTAAGACCATAATGGAAGGGGTAAATGGGCAATATTTCAGCATTGTGCCCATTATCGTTGCAGATATATACCGGGCCTTAGAAAGATGTCAACAAGGAGAAAAACATTTCGAAGATTGCAATTTATTACTTCAACTCTGGCTCGTGGAGCATCTCGAAAAAAGGCGAATATCGACAGGACATCCACCGCCGAATGTGGGATGACCACATCGCTTTCCATCACCCAAAGAGAATGAACTATATCCCTGACATGTTCGCTCAACCTGAAAATTCTGAAGGATGGGTCGAACTTTTTGATAACCTGACTGAAGAACTGGTTCAATGGATGTTCAAATGGTTTCCACGGACGAGTTCATCATTGGATCCCCAGACGCATCATTTCTGATACTGATTGGTCTAAGGGGGGCATACCCTTACGTTCCTCTTCGAGTTATGAGGCAAGCAGGAAGGAAGCAAGTCATCCCTAGGGTCGAGAAGATGAGCCATCTTCGAGCCGACTTTCAAAATAATGACAGTCCTCACAACTGCCAAGCTCAGCACCTATGGCACTACAAGGTTATACTTGATAAAACACCATCGATCCAGACAGGTATCACGTCGGTTATGCCCCTTTCTATCTTGGTTAGCTAGAAGAGGATCTGGGTGGTCAGTGCAAGCCAGGATACGTCCGAGGTCACAGGGTTATAGATGAAAGGGCTGAAGCACAAGTCAAGTTCAACCAGTTGCATAAAAGGATCCGGGAAAATGAGGATGATCCCCACAATATACATGAGTCCAACAAAAAACTGATCGAGGAGTGGAAGGACATGGCTATTAGTGCCAACAAGAGGTTGGGGTACTTGGAACGAGGTACAATCGATTTGGAAGAAAAGTTCATCAAAAGGGTTGAAGATTGTCAAAAGGTTGAGGGAGCTGCAGGGGGATACCTAGCCAGAACTTACCTGCTGCTGGGACTTCGCGAGCTAGGAAAGCTGCTAGAAGAAAGCAAGAATGCTGAATCTGGGGAAGGTTCTTCTAGGACCAAGTAGATAGGAATATCTTTATTTTTCTAACAATGTAATAAGGCCAATGGCCATTAGTGATTTTTATTTTTTGTTTGTAGCTTCGGGATTTGTCTATTTTATTATCAATAAAATGAGGCATTTAGCATGTTATGTTCTCCAAATCAATTTTGTCGCTAGGCCTACCTCGGGCACAAAGAGGTCCCCAACTTAGGACACACTTTCATTTCCGCATTATGTGTTTAAATATTGCAATACTCTTTTCATGATCCTCACTGACTTGGTTACCTTTTGTTTTTATTTTTTCTTACTCCCTCCGAAAGGTTAGTTCATGCATTCTGGCATCTTCAGCCTATCGCACCAGACCCAAGGGCCCTCCACCTACTCCTCCCCCTAGTCCTCCTAAGGGCAAAGAAAAAGGAAAAAGTAAGATGGACAAATCCAGCAGCATCAGAAAGGAAAAAGTGATTGAACGGGTAGAGGCCACTGATGGCCGAGGTATTCAGGTCCTGCATGAGAACATGTCACCACTTGAACAAAAATTACTGAAGTTTCAGGAAGAACTCGATCAAGTACGGAATCTGGCCAACTTGTCATTTTCCCTCAACGTCCCTGACGTCAAACTTCCAAATGCTCAAAACCCTGCACCTCCACAAAATGTCCCAAGACAGCAAAATCATCCCGCACCTCACCATCACACCACTCTCCCAAAGAACCAAACTCTCCCGACACAGTGCAATGCTTTCCACACCTCAAATAACACTCCACTACTTATCCCAGAACCTCAAAACCCCACAAAAGACCATTTACACACCTATAACAATCCTATCTATGTGTAAACCATAACTCACTCCACTCCGCCTATCCCACTGGCGTCCGAGTCTGACGAAAATGATTTACTTATCAGGAACCTGGCCGAGGAGCTTAGGAAACTGACCAGCCAAGTCCAGGGTGTTGAAGGGACCAAGGGGATTGAAGTGTTGAACTATGAAGACCTTTGTATCCAACCTAATGTCGAACTGTTGTAGGGGTACAAACCTCTAAAGTTCGAAATGTTTGACGGTACTGGTGATCCAAGAGTCCATCTGAGGCATATTGTGACAAATTGGTTGGCGTGGGAAAGGACGAAAGAATCCGCATGAAGCTGTTTATGAGGAGTTTGAAGGGAGATCCACTGTCTTGGTACATCAGCCAAGACCCCAAGAAATGGTCAAACTGGGTAAGCATGGCGTCTGATTTCATGGACAAATTTAGATTCAACATAGAGAATGCACCGGATGTGTTCTACATTCAAAATTTGAAGAAAACGCCTACAGAAACCTTTTGCGAGTATGCTACTCGCTGGAGATCCGAAGCCGCTAAAGTGAGACTTGCTTTAGAAGAAGAACAGATGAACACGTTCTTTGTCCGGGCTCAGACCGCAATATTATGAACGGTTAATGATGGTTGAGAGCCACAAGTTCTCTGACATCATCAAATGGGGTGAGCGAATTGAAGAATGTATTAAAAGCGGTATGGTTACAAATTTTGAAGCCTTGTAAGCCACTAACAAG
>ML376819.1:3307-23377 GCA_005239525.1 Nicotiana knightiana
TATGATGAGCATGTTAACAAAACAAATACAAATGTGAGGATCAATGAAGAGACAGCAGATACTGGCACCTATCAAAGGTTAATAGGCAAGTTATTGTATTTAACAATGACAAGACCAGATATTTCCTTTAGTGTACAAACATTAAGTCAGTTCTTACAAAAACCAAAAAAATCTCACATGGAAGCTGCATTAAGGATTGTTAAGTATATTAAAAACAGTCCAGGTCAAGGGATTCTTTTGTCAAGTGCTTCTAACAATACTGTTTCAGCTTATTGTGATGCAGATTGGGCTTCTTGTCCTTTCTCAAGAAAATCTGTTTCTGGTTATTTAGTTAAACTTGGTGACTCTCTAATTTCTTGGAAATCCAAGAAACAAATAACTGTTTCTAGAAGCTCTGCAGAGGCAGAGTACAAAAGTCTTGCAACTACAGTAGCAGAACTTGTTTGGCTAATTGATCTACTTCAAGAACTTGAAATTGACATCAAGTTGCCTGTTGAGGTGTTCAGCATAGTAAAGCTGCAATTCAAATTGCAGCTAATCCAGTGTATCATGAAAGGACTAAACATATTGAAATCGACTGTCATTTTATCAGGGAAAAGATTGTTCAAGGTCTCATCAAAACAATCTACATATCTACCAAGGATCAACCTGCTGATATTCTCACCAAAGGTCTCACTAAAGTTCAGCATGACTATCTGTCTTCCAAGCTAGGAATGCTTGATGTTTTTTCAATACCTAGCTTGAGGGGGAGTGTAGAGAAAGATAACAATTAAATGGGAAAGAAAGTAGTTATAGTTAAAGTATTAGTTAGTTGGTTAAGTTACGTATAACCTCTCCTCTTAAAGTTAGTTAAGATAGTTAATGCATACTTAGTAGATGAATTAGTTTCTTAGTTAGTATCTATATATAGATTCTACTATTCACATTGATGGGTACATATTAAAAGAAAAAAGAAAAGGAATACACACAGATCTCTCATTAACTCCATTTACTTTTCTTTCTTCCGCCTTCTTCTTCTTCTTCTTCTTCTTCTTCTTCTCTTCTCTTCTCTTCTTCTGCGTGTCTGTATCTTGTTATTCATCTAAACTTGAGCATTAAGTCAAGAATAACTTCAGTAATTACTCTGATTCGATCCAATGACTTGAAACATACCCTTATAAACCATTAGATCGTTTATAACATACGGTCATTATGAGTTTTTCCTATTATCATGCAACCCATAGATGACTCATTAATATTTTTTTTTCTTGATTGAGTTGATTTCTTAAAAGTTCATTAATATCTACTTGACACGAGTCATTAATCATACCATTATTCGCACAGTATCGTTCACCTTCTGAAATATTTTCTTCATTATTCTCATGTAAATACAATTTTATCCGAGTCATTATCCTTCCTGATTCAATTTGTCCTTCAATATTATCTTTTGTTGGTTTTTCTATCAGTAAAAATTTATCTAACACTCAATATTTACAATAAATTTATCACGATCCAAAAATTTCACTGTAGGGGTCGTAACGGCACCTAGTTCCTAAGACTAGGTAAGTCTATCACATAACGACTATAGATTTAATAAACACTAAGAAATATAATAAAATATGGATACAACAAGAAATTTCTCAAAATCCGGTAATACTGAGTCATAAACTCTACATGAAGACATAACAAGTCTCGAATAGTGCAATACTGTTGGGAATACATAAATAGTAGTGAATAAGGTAAAAATGGTGGCTCTGAGGCCTAAGAAGGAAACAATAGGGATACCTTGAAGTCTCCAACCAGCGCTCGCATGTCACCTAAGGATCATCCCGATCCTAAGAGCTTGGATTTGCACACCGAATGTGCAAAAGCGTAATACGAGTATACTACAGTCGGTACCCATTAAGTATCAAGACTAACCTCGGTGCAGTAGAGACGAGGTTCAAGTCAAGACACTCACTAGACAAAACCTGTGCAATATATTAATAGCTCACAACAAAAAGTATACAAAAGGCAATTACTGTAGTCTCGTCAAAACAGGCGAAAACAACTTAACATAAGTAAAGGCTCAATTCCAGCAACAAGTCATTTATCAGAACTAAACACATATGGCACCTCTTATACACATTATAAACCGCCCTCGCATGGTAAAGACCTCGTTCCAAAATATATACCACACCTGTACGGCAAAGGCCTCAAGCCACAACGTGTATCATACCCGTGTCAATTACTAATAACATGTTCAAGAGGAATTTATCAAGAATCAAATAAATTAATGAGTGATTTAACTTTCTTTTTACTTTAGTCAGTTACGCTAGTAACAACACAACCAAATATGAGATAGCAACTCCACATAGGTAATCCATCTTTGTAGCCAAATCATCAGATAATAACAGAAGCATAGATTGGCAGGTAGAAGTCACATAACAAACCATGTAAATATGCATGACATACACATAAAGAATTCATAAGCACAACAAGAATACCCGTTTGTTACCATCACATAAACATTGTCAATAACATGCCCCGAGGCTATCACATATCATTCTCACAATGCCACCTTTATTTCACCGCGTACCCAGCTTAACGCAAATTCTCGTCTTGTCCCGCCACACGAGTATTAACGATTATCACACCTTGTCTCGCAACATGTGAAAAATTGATATAACCCACCTTGTCTCACCACATGTGCAATATCAACAATAATAATAACACGATAGGAACTTCGTGCAATTATCCCAATAATCCGCCCAACAAATCTACATGTGCCACAATCATAACAATATATCATGCCAATAATTATCACCAAGACATAAATTCACAATCTACCAACACATTGCACAAGGAAAATTCAATAAAAAAAATACGGATTGGTATTCAACATATAAGCATGAGTGCTCTCAAATCAGTAACAACCTTATAATTGTCCACTTTGGCCAATTGGGAAATATGATCCTAAAACATAATCTCTAGCATGAAACATAGACTCAAGTAATTATCCAAAGTGAAAAATACGTAGTACAGGGACCTCTCAATCAAAACAAGGCAATAAAAGTAACCTCAGGCCAAATCAAGTCATTCATAAGACACACATACGTCCATGTACACACTCATTACCTCGTGTACACGTCTTTTATACATAACAACAACAACAAACCCAGTATGATCCCAACATGTGGGGTCTGGAGAGGGTAGTCTGTATCAGACCTTACCCCTACCTAATGCAGGTAGAGAGGTTGTTTCCAATGGACCCTCAGCTCAGGAAGGGCAAGAAGAATTAAGGTAAAACCTAAGGGGCATTCCCTCGCACAAGGTTGGGCAAGATACTTAAAGGCCCTCAACCAACACTCTAAAAATGTTTTTCCTTTAAGATGGCTTTTAGGACTAGTTATGGGACTTATGAGTTCTTGGTGATATCTTTTTGTTTGACTAATACCCCAGCAGCTTTCATGCACTTGATGAATAATGTATTTCAGCCATATTTGCATTATTTTATCATTGTATTCATTGATGATATCTTGGTGTATTCCTATGGTGGTTAGGAGCACGAGCAACATCTGAGGATTGTGCTCCAGATTCTGAGGGAGAAGAAATTGTATGATAAATTCTCCAAGTGCCGGTTTTAGTTGGACTTGATGGAATTTTTGGGCCACATGGTGTCTAGTGGTAGGATCAAGGTGGATCCGA
This sequence comes from Nicotiana knightiana, assembly GCA_005239525.1. Taxonomy (NCBI): domain Eukaryota; kingdom Viridiplantae; phylum Streptophyta; class Magnoliopsida; order Solanales; family Solanaceae; genus Nicotiana; species Nicotiana knightiana. The sequence continues at coordinate 6,974 of ML376819.1, forward strand.
AGAAGATCGAGGTAGTTTAGGGTTGATCAAGGCCTTCTATGACTACAAACATCATGAGTTTCTTTGATTTGGCAGGCTACTATTATTAGTTGTGGAGGGATTCTCATATATTGTAGCCTAATTGACTAAGTTGACTCAGAAGGGCGCTCCATTAACATGGTTCGACGAGTGTGAGGAGAGCTTTTAGAAGCTCAAGACTGCTTTGATTACAACTCCAATTTTAGTATTTCCCTCGGGATCAGAGATGTCTATTGTATATTATGATGCTTAGCGTGTTGACCTTAGTTGTATATTGATGCAGGATAGTAGGGTTATTGCATGTTCGTCGCTCCATTTGAATATCTATGAGAAGAATTATCTGACCCATGATTTGGATTAGCAGCCATTGTGCATGCACTCAAGAATTGGAGGCATTATTTGTATGGTGTATCTTGTGAGATTTACACTAATCATCAGTGTCTTCAACATTTATTCAAGCAAAAGGATTTGAATTTTGGGAATCAAAGGTAGTTGGAACTGTTAAAGAATTATGATATCACTATCATGTATCATCTCGGAAAGGCGAATGTGAAGAGTATGAGGAGTTTTGCATTTATTCCAGCTTTGGAGAGACCCTTGGCTATGGATGTTCAATCTTTGACCAACAAACTCGTGAGGTTGGATATTTTCAAGCCTACTAGAGTTCTTGCTTGTGTTGTTATGTAGTTGTTCTTTGTTTGAGTGCATTAAGGCTCGCTAGTATGATCCTTATGTAATGACCCGAGCGGTCATTTTGTGTATTGGGACCCTGTTCCCCTAAATAAGACTTCCCGTAGCGGCTTCCAGTGATTCATGACTTGCGGAGACGGGTGGTTCGGGATTCGAAAGTGTGTAAAGTAATATAGGAACACTTGGTTCCTTAAGATTGGCTTTTAAGGCCAAGTTTGACTTCGGTCAACATTTTGAGTAAACGACATCGGAATCAAGTTTCGCCAATTCCAGTAGCTTTGTATGATGATTTCGGACTTGTGCGTATGTCCGGAATGGATTTTGGATGACCTGGGAGCGTTTCGACGCCAAATAGCAAAAATAGAGCTTCCTTAAGTTCATAATTTGGTTTGGAACGTGTTTTTGTGTTATCGAGGTCCGAACAGAATTTCGAGACCGGAAATAGTTTTGTTATGTCATTTATGAATTTCTTGCAAAATTTGGTGTCATTCCAAGTAGTATAGGTCGGTTTGGCGCATTGAAACCGAATTCAAGAACTTGAAAATTCTTAAGTTTGATTCTAGGGGTTTTGAGGAGTGATTTTGAGTTTTAGCGTTGTTTTGGGTGTTTCGAAGGCTCGAGCGAGTCCGTAATATGATTAGGACTTGTTGGTATAATTTCACGGGGGATCGGGTGGGCCCAGGTGCCTCCCGGACACCAAACGGTTTAGCTGTTGGTGCACTAGGTCTGGTGTGACCGCAGGTGCAGTTGCCCAGATCGCAGGTGCGAGACCGCCCGTACGGTCAAGGCCTCGCAGGTGCGAGCCATAAGGAAGAAGGCCCAGATCGCAGGTGCGGACCTTCCTCCGCAGGAGCGGGTCCGCTGGTGCGGAAACCTCTCCGGAGGTGCGATCCCCAGTCCCTTTGCCAAATTCCGCAGGTGCGATACCGCAGGTGTGGTCCTCGAGCCGCAGGTGCGAGGTCATTGAAGGCAGTGAGATCATTTAATTCGGGACTCAACCATTTTTTTCACCATTTCTTCCACACCATAGGCGATTTTGAGAGCTTTCAAGAGGGTATTCGGCCTAGCTACTAAGAGGTAAGTAATTTCCATTTAAATGTTGGTTTATTACATCAATCTTAGGTAAATTAACACCCAATTAGTGCAAATCAAAGGGGTTAGAGTGGAAACCTAGGATTGATGAACTTTAGAGAAATTCACCACTTCTCCACCATGAAATCATACAAAAACTATATATTAATGATCCTTAGGCTATGGGTGAGTGTTTTCTTCGAAAATTTCCGGAATCCGAGCATGTGGGCCCGGGGGTGTATNATGAGTGTATATTAACATATTTATATAACATTTGACTAGTTTCGAGTCCTCGGGTGTAGAGTTGGGAGTTTCAGGTGCGTTCTTGGTTCGAGGAGTAGGTTCGGCACGAGGTGAGTCTCCTTTCTAACATTGTAAGAGGGAATTGTCCCCATAGGTAATTATAAATGATTGAATTGTCCTTATTTGCGGGGGTTACACATGCACTATGTGACGAAAGTCCGTGCGTAGCTACTACTATTTTATGCCGGGTAGTCTTTAGGACTCACAAGCATGCTTATATGCCTTACTTGTATCCCTGTATGTATTCCTAGTTGGTTATTATCCTTGAACTAGTATGAGAGAATAGAAGGTTACATTTAAATCTTGATATTGCCTTGATTCGTGTTTTCCAAGCATAAACTCTATATTTTCCTGAATTTCTTGATAATTCTGTACATGTATACGAGCACCCGTGTCGCATGTATGATTCGTGAGTGGGGTAGCCTTATATTATGTCAACCGCGTTGCATGATCGATTCGCGAGCGGGGTAATAGATGCATCTATGGTTTGAGCCGTTCGACCCTTCGGCAGTGCACATTTAATTTTTGCTCGCTTCGGCCGTACGCCTCGGCATACTATATGCTATGTATTTGACTGAGAGTCTTATTATTATTATTATAAAATGAATTTTTCTATGTGGAAGGGGACTTTGGAATTTTATTATAGTTGTTATTTGGCATTTGCGGCAGGTGGTAGTTCATATACCTGATATTCCATGTCTACTTGATTCCATAATTGCTAATTCCTGATTAAATCTGTCTAATTATATTATTGCTAATGACCCTAGTGAGTCATACGTCTACCTCTCATCACTACCTCTTCGAGTTTAGACGGGATACTAACTGGGTACATATTTGTTTATATGTACCTATGCTATGCTTATGTACTTAATTGTACAGGTTTTGAGGATGGTGCATCTGGTTATCATACCGGAGCGCGATTGTGAGGGTACTTTCTGGATTGGACTACACGGTGAGCTGCTCTCCCCCGGCGTTCCTCAGTTGCACTGTGGAGTTTCTGTTATTTTTGGATATTTCTGTCTATCCCTTTCAGACAGTTGTATATTTATTTTGTCTACTTTGTATATTCCACTAGTCGCCTGTGGACTTGTGACACTAGGTCTTGGCACACATAGTTGGTTTTCTGATATTTTTTCTATGCTACATATGTTGGCAAACGATCTTTTGAGTTCATTTAATCAAGTTGCATCACTCGACCGTTTTCCTTAAATGATTTCTAAATCTAAAATTTGACAAGTACTTATTCATTTAAATAAGTAAAGTAATCTCGCTAGTAACTGATGTTGGATTGCCCGACTCCGGTGTTGGGTGCCATCACGACCTGAGTTGGAATTTGGGTCGTGACAACATGGTATCAGAGCCCTAGGTTCACGTAGGTCTCACAAGTCACATGCAAACCTAGTAGAGTCTTGCGAATCGATATAGAGACGTTTGTATTTATCTTCGGGAGGCTATAGGGTGTTAAGAAAAATCTATTTATTCTTATTCTATCGTGCAGTCGATGGTATTACTAAATCTCATTCTCCTATTCTCTCACATATGGTGAGGACTCGTACAACTGATATTCCAAACCCGGGAGATGTCGCTACCCCCGCCATCCGAGGCTGTGGTAGAGGCCGGAGAAGGGCACAGGCCCGAGGTAGGGGACGAGGGTGTCCTAGAGTTGCTCCATTAGCACCCCCAAAGGATCCTATCATTGAGGAGCAGGACGAGGTGCCTCCAGCAGATCCTGCCCCAACAAATTTCATGACTGCACCAGGTTTTCAGGAGATCATGGGCCGTATGATGCGGTTCATGGACACTATGACCCATGCTGGTTTATTTCCAGCGGATCCTGCCATATCTCAGGCAGGAGGGAGAGTTCAGACCCATACCGCCCAGGCCGCAGGTCATGCAACAGCAGTATATCAGACTCCGGGTACTCTGCCCGTGGGTGGAGCACAGCCAGCAATAGCAGCACCAGAGCTCAGACCAGCTGCGAACGGCGATTTGCAAAAGCTACTTGATAGATGGAATCGATTGCACCCTCCTGTCTTCAGAGGTGAGAAAGGCGAGGATGCCCAGGACTTTATTGATAGGTGCAGGGACATACTGCACAACATGAGGATTTGGAGTCCCATGGAGTCGACTTCACTACATTCCAGCTAGAGGGCAAGGCCCGCAGATGGTGGCAGTCATTTATCCTTGGTATCCTAGCAGGTTCTCCTACTATCACATGGGATCAGTTCACTCAGCTGTTCCTGGACAGGTATATTCCACCCTCCGAGAGGGAAGAGCCGCGGTACCATTTTGAGCAGCTGGAGCAGAGGCAGATGTCAGTGACATACTACGAGGCCAGATTTTCAGAGTTGTCCCACCATGCCCTTATGATTCTTCCTACTGATGCTGAGAGAGTGCAGAGGTTTGTAGCTGGGCTACACTCAGGTATTAGGGCCAACATGGCCCGAGAGGTGGAGATGGGTACTCCTTATCAGCTTGTGGTCGAGATAGCTCGCCGGATTGAGGGTTACCGATAGAGGAGCAGAGAGCAGGGTCAGCAATACAAGAGAGCTAGATTTTCTGGAGATTTCAGAGGTGTCCCAGCCAGGGGTAGAGGTCAGTTCGGTAGAGGCAAGCCCAGCAGGCCTCCATATTCAGCTCCTCCACCACCTCCTCGTGGTACTCCAGTGAGACCTTATTTCACTGCCATGTCGGAGAGTTCTTACCGCCCACCAGCCATTCAGGGTCCCTCCGGCGGGTATTTAGGTCATCAGGGGTTTCCTAGTCCTTACTTCAATGCCATGCCAGAGAGTTCTCATCGCCCCCCCGCTATTCAGAGTTCATCTTCAGGGCAGTAGGCCATGCCTCCAGTGAGGTGTTATGAGTGTGGGGATTCAGGCCATAAGAGGAGGACTTGTCCCAGGCTTAGGGGCAAGGCTATTCAGTAGAGTTACCATCCCGCATTCTTAGCACCGGCGCCCCGTCCACCTAGAGGTGGAGGCCAGGCTGGTAGAGGTCATCCCAGAGGTGGAGGCCAGGTAGGTAGAGCTCAGCTAGCTCCTATTCAGTCCAGCGGAGGTCAGTCTTCAGGTACTCCAGCCAGATTCTATGCTATTCCGGCCCGAGCAGATGCAGTGCCCTCAGATGTCGTGATCACAGGTATTATTTCAGTATGTGGTAGAGAGGCATCAGTGCTATATGACCCAAGATCTACTTATTCATATGTGTCAGCCTTGTTTGCTTGTTTTCTGGATGCTCCTCGTGAGTCCTTGGCTTCTCCTATATATGTATCCACTCCCGTTGGTGATTCCGTAGTGGAAGACCGGATTTATCGATCTTGTGTGATCACATTCTGTGGGTTCGAGACTAGAGCGGACCTCCTATTGCTCGATATGGTTGATTTTGAGATTATCCTGGGCATGGATTGGCTATCTCCTCATCATGCCATCTTGGATTGCCATGCCAAGACGGTTACTTTGTCCATGCATGGGTTACCTAGGCTGGGGTGGAGAGGTTCCTCGGTTAGTACAACTAATAGAGTTATTTCCTTCCTGAAGGCTCGACATATGGTCAAGAAGGGTTGTTTGGCGTATCTTGCTTATGTGCGGGACACCACCTCCGAATATCCGACGATTGATTCAGTGCCAGTTGTTCGAGAGTTTGCTGATGTATTCCCTTAAGACCTTCCAGGCATGCCTCCGGATCGTGATATTGATTTCTGCATTCATTTAGCTCCAAATACTTCCATTCCCCCGTACCGTATGGCTCCTAAGGAGTTGAAGGAGTTGAAGGAGTAGCTAGAGAAGTTGTTGGCTAAGGGTTATATCAGACCGAGTGTATCACCGTGGGGTGCTCCAGTTCTATTTGTAAAGAAGAAGGATGGGTCCATGCGGATGTGTATTGATTACCGCCAGCTGAACAAGGTCACCATCAAGAACAAGTATCCATTGCCGCACATTGATGATTTGTTTGACCAGTTGCAGTGTGCCAAGGTGTTTTCTAAGATAGACTTGAGATCGGACTATCATCAGTTCAAGATTCGGGCCTTGGATGTTTCGAAGACTGCTTTTCGTACGAGATATGGCCACTATGAGTTCCTGGTGATGTCTTTTGGCTTGACTAATGCCCCAACAACATTTATGGACTTGATGAATAGGGTGTTCAGGCCGTATATTGATTCTTTTGTCATCGTCTTCATTAATGACATTTTGATTTACTCACATAGTCTGGGAGAGCACGAGCAGCATTTGAGAGTTGTGCTCCCGACTTTGCGAGAACAGAAGATATATGCTAAGTTCTCCAAGTGTGAGTTTTGGTTGGATTCCGTGGCATTCTTGGGATATGTAGTATCCGGAGAGGGTATAAAGGTTGATCCTAAGAAGATTGAGGCTGTTCAGGGTTGGCCACGTCCTACTACAGCTAGAGAGATCAGGAGTTTCTTGGGTCTAGCAGGCTACTATCGGCGATTTGTGGAGGGCTTTTCATCCATTGCAGCCCAATTGACTAGATTGACTCAGAAGAATGCTCCATTTCGGTGGTCCGACGAGTGTGAGGCGATCTTTCAGAAGCTCAAGATAGCATTGACCTCAACACCAGTTTTGGTATTGCCTTCCGGTTCTGGGATGTATACAGTGTATTGCGACGCTTCACGTGTTGGCTTGGGGGTGTCTATTGATGCAGGAACGGAGAGTTATTTCTTATGCTTCACGCCAGCTGAAGGTTCATGAGAAGAATTATCTGGTGCACGATTTGGAGTTGGCAGCGATTGTTCATGCTCTTAAGATTTGGAGGCATTACTTGTATGGGGTGTCTTGTGAGGTTTATACAGACCACCACAGCTTGCAGCACTTGTTCAATAGAGGGATCTTAATTTGAGGCAGCGCAGACGACTTGAGTTGCTGAAGGATTATGACATCACCATCCTTTATCATCCGGGCAAGGCGAATATAGTAGCAGATGCCTTGAGCAGGAAGGCGGAGAGTATGGGTAGTTTGGCTTACATTGCAATGGAGGAGAGACCTCTAGCCTTGGACATTCAGTCCTTGGCTAATCGCTTGGTGAGATTAGATCTTTCAAAGCCTCGTCGAGTTCTTGCTCATGTAGTTGATCAGTCTTCGTTATTGGGGGAGATTAAGGCTCGGCAGTATGATGATCCACGCTTGGCAGAGCTACGGGAGACAATAGTTCAGGGTGGTGCCAAGGAGGTTACTATTGGCGAGGATGGTGTTCTGAGACTTCAGGGTCGTTTGTGTGTTCCTAATGTTGATAGCTTGAGGTAGAGGATTCTAGAGGAGGCACAAAGTTTGCGGTATTCTGTTCATCCTGGTGCTACGAAGATGTATCGTGATCTGAAGCAGCATTTCTGGTGGAGGCGGATGAAGAAAGAAATTGTGGAGTATGTGTCTAGGTGTCTTAACTGCCAGCAGGTTAAGTATGAGCACCAGAGGCCAGGAGGCCTACTTCAGCAGATGCCTATTCCTGAGTGGAAGTGGGAGCGAATCACTATGGACTTCGTGGTTGGGTTGCCTCGGACCTTGCGGAAGGTTGACGTGGTTTGGGTCATTGTGGATAGATTGACCAAATCGGCGCATTTCATTCCAGTGGATACTACTCATACTTCTGAGAGGCTAGCCCAGATTTACATTCGAGTGATAGTCCGGTTGCATGGTGTGCTGGTATCCATTATATCAGATCGAGGTACTGAGTTCACCTCGCACTTCTGGAGAGCATTTCACAGAGGGATGGGTACTCAGATAGACCTCAGCACAACATTTCATCCGCAGACTGATGGTCAGTCGGAGCGTACAGTTCAGATATTGGAGGACATGCTCAGGGCATGTGTGATTGACTTCGGAGGTCAGTGGGACCAGTTCTTGCCTTTGGCCGAGTTTGCTTACAATAATAGTTATCAGTCCAGCATTGAGATGGCTCCATTTGAGGCTTTATATGGGCGGTGATGTCGTTCCCCTATCGGGTGGTTTGAGCCTGGCGAGGCTAAGTTATATGGCACGGACCTGGTGAGGGATGCCTCGGAAAAGGTGAAGTTGATTCAGGAGAGGCTCTGCACAACACAATCCAGATAGAAGAGTTACACGGATCAGAGGGCACATGATGTGTCATTTATGGAGGGAGATAAGGCTCTGATGAAGGTTTCGCCGATGAAAGGCATTATGAGATTCGGGAATAATCTCAAGCTGAGCCCGAGGTTTATATGTCCTTTCGAGGTATTGAGGCATGTTGGAGAGGTTGCCTATGAGCTTGATCTAACTCCCAGCTTATCAGGAGTCCATCCGGTCTTTCATGTATCCATGCTCCGGAGATATCACGCCGACTTCTCTCACGTGGTGGATTTCAGCACTATTCAGTTGGATGAGAGGTTGGGCTACGAGGAGGAGCCTGTGGCCATTATTGACAGACAGGACCGCCAGTTGAGATCCAAGAGAGTTTCTGCGGTGAAGGTCCAGTGGAAGGGCCAACCAATCTAGGAGGCGACTTGGGAGTCCGAGGAGGGCATGCGGAGCAGATATCCACACGTATTCAGCACTTCAGGTATGATTCTAGATCCGTTCGAGGACGAACATATGTTTAAGAGGTGGAGAATGTAACGACCCGACCGGTCATTTTGCATATTGGGACCCCGTTCCCCTAAATAAGACTTCCCGTAGCGGCTTTCAGTGATTCATGACTTGCGGGGATGGGTGGTTCAGGATTCGGAAGTGTGTAGAGTAATATAGGAACACTTGGTTCCTTAATATTGGCTTTTAAGGCCAAGTTTGACTTAGGTCAACATTTTGAGTAAACGACCTCAGAATCGAGTTTCTCCGATTCTAGTAGCTTCGTATGATGATTTCGGACTTGTGCGTATGTCCGGAATGGGTTTTGGACGACCAGGGAGCGTTTCGACGCCAAATAGCAAAAATAGAGCTTCCTTAAGTTCATAATTTGGTTTGGAACGTGTTTTTGTGTTATTGAGGTCCGAATGGAATTCCGATACCGGGAATAGTTTGTTTATGTCATTTATAACTTGCTTGCAAAATTTGGTGTCATTCCAAGTAGTGTAGGTCGGTTCGGCGCATTGAAACCGAATTCAAGAACTTGAAAATTCTTAAGTTTGATTCTAGGGGTTTTGAGGAGTGATTTTGAGTTTTAGCGTTTTTTTGGGTGTTCCGAAGGCTCGAGCGAGTCCGTAATATGATTTAGGACTTGTTGGTATAATTACACGAGGGCTCGGGTGGGCCCAGGTGCCTCCCGAACACCAAATGGTTCAGCTGCTGGTGCACCAAGTCTGGTGTGACCGCAGGTGCGGTTGCCCAGATCGCAGGTGCGAGACTGCCCCACGGTCAAGGCCTCGCAGGTGCGACCCATAAAGGAGAAGGCCCAGATCGCAGGTGCGGACATTCCTCGCCAGGAACGGGTCCGCTAGTGTGGAAAACCCTCCGCAGGTGCGATCCCCAGTCCCTTTGCCAAATTCCGCAGGTGCGATCCTTGACTCGCAGGTGCGAGACCACAGGTGCGGTCCTCGAGCCGCAGGTGCGAGATCACTGAAGGCAGTGAGCTCATTTAATTCGGGACTCAACCATTTTTTCCACCATTTCTTCCACACCATAGGCGATTTTGAGAGCTTTCAAGAGGGTATTCGGCCTAGCTACTAAGAGGTAAGTAATTTCCATTTAAATGTTGGTTTATTACATCAATATGAGGTAGATTAACACCCAATCAAAGGGGTTATAGTGGAAACCCAGGGTTGATGAACTTTAGATAAATTCACCACTTTTCGACCATGAAATCATACAAAAACTATATATTAATGATCCTTAGGCTATTGGTGAGTGTTTTCTTCGAAAATTTCCGGAATCCGAGCATGTGGGCCCGGGGGTGTATTTTGAGATTTCTTCAAGAATGATGAATTAGCTAAGCTAGTTAGAGAATTTCATACTTATGAGTGTATATTAACGTATTTATATAACATTTGACTAGTTTTGAGTCCTCAGGTATAGAGTTGGGAGTTTCAGGCGCGTTCTTGGTTCGAGGAGTAGGTTCGGCATGAGGTGAGTCTCCTTTCTAACCTTGTAAGAGGGAATTGTACCCATAGGTAATTATAAATAATTGAATTGTCCTGAATTGCGGGGGCTACCCACGCACGAGGTGACGAGAGTTCGTGCGTAGCTACTACTATGTTATGCCTGGTAGTCTTTAGGACTCACAAGCATGCTTATATGCCTTACTTGTATCCTTGTATGTATTCCTAGTTGGTTATTATCCTTGAATTAGTATGAGATAATAGGAGGTTACGTTTAAATCTTGATGTTGCCTTGATTCTTGTTTTCCAAGCATAAACTCTATATTTTCCTGAATTTCTTGATAATTCTGTGTATGTATACGAGCACCCGTGTCGCATGTATGATTCGTGAGTAGGTTAGCCTTATATTATGTCAACCGCGTCGCATAATCGATTCGCGATTGGGGTAATAAATGCATATATGGTTCGAGACGTTCGACCCTTGATATTCCATGTCTACTTGATTTCCATAATTGCTAATTCCTGATTAAATCCGTCTAATTATATTATTGCTAATGACCCTAATGAGTAATACGTCTACCTCTCGTCACTACCTCTTCGAGTTTATACGGGATACTCACTGGGTACATATTTGTTTATATGTACTCATGCTATGCTTCTGTACTTAATTGTACAGGTTTTGAGGCTGGTGCATCTGGTTATCATACCGGAGCGCGATCGTGAGGGTACTTTCTGGATTGGACTACACGGTGAGCTGCTCTACCCGGCGTTCCTCAGCAGCACTGTGAAGTTTTTGTTATTTTTGGATATTTCTTTCTATCCCTTTCAGACATTTGTATATTTATTTTGTCTACTTTGTATATTCCACTAGTCGCCTGTGGACTTGTGACACTAGGTCTTGGCACACATAGTTGGTTTTCTGATATTTTTGCTATGCGACATATGTTGAAAAACGATCTTTTGAGTTCATTTAATCAAGTTGCATCACTCGACCGTTTTCCTTAAATGATTTCTAAATCTAAAATTTTATAAGTACTTAAACATTTAAATAAGTAAAGTAATCTCGCTAGTAACTGATGTTGGCTTGCCTGACTCTGGTGTTGGGTGCCATCGCGACCTGAGTCGGAATTTGGGTCGTGACACCTTATTTGCTTGTCCTTAAGGATACTGTGTTGCGAGATGGTGCTAAGTAGGTAGTTGTTGGTAATGATGGTGTATTACAATTTCAGGATTGGATTTGTGTTCCTGATGTGGATGGTTTGAGGGAAGTGATTTTTGAGGAGACTCAGAGTTTGTTGTATTCTATTCATCCAGGTGCTACGAAGATGAATCGTGATTTGAAGGAGTATTATTGGTGGTGAAGGATGAAGAAGAACATTTTTGGGCATGTTTTACGGTGTTTGAATTGTTAGCAGGTCAAGTATGAGCGTTAGAAACCATGTGGGATGGCTTTAGAGGTTAGATATAACGGAGTGGAAGTGGAGTGTATTACTAAGGACTTTATGCTAGGATTACCATGGATCTTAAGGAAATTTTAACGTTGTTTGAGTCATTATGGAAAAATTGACTAAGTTAGCGCATTTCATTCCAATCACGACTTCTTAGACTCCAAAGAAGTTCGCTCAAATCTACAGTAGAGAGATTGTCCTCTTGTATGGTGTTCATGTTTCTATCATATCTGATCGGGGTAGGCAGATCACATCGTACTTTTAAAGAGCTATGCAGCATGAGTTGGACACGCAGGTAGAGCTTAGCACTGCATTTCACCCACAAAAAGATGGACAACCCTAGCGGGCCATTCATATCCTTAAGGATATTTTGAAAGCATAGGTTATTAATTTTGGAGGCCATTGGGATCAATTTCAACAATTGGCGGAGTTTGCCTACAATCACAGCTACCAGTCCAATATCCAAATGGCTCCATATGGGGCCTTATATGGGAGGCGGTGTCATTATCTAGTGAGTTAGTTTGAGCCTGATGAGGCTAGGTTGTTGGGTACAGATTTGGTTCATGATACTTTAGAGAGGGCGAAGTTGATTCAAGAGAAGCTCCGTATAGCGGAGTTCTGGAAAAAAAAATTATGCGGATAGGAAAGTTTGCAATGTGGCTTTCATGGAGGGTGAGAAGGTTCTTCTTAGAGTTTCGCTTATGAAGGGCATGATGGATTTGCAAGCTGAGTCCTCATTATATTAGTCCATTTGAGGTTTTGGAGAGAGTTGGTGATGTGGCTTACATGATTTCTTTGCCACCTGGCTTGTCGATAGTTCAGTCGTTATTTCATGTTTTTCCTTGATTAGGAAGTATTATTAAGACATGTCGCATGTTTTGGATTTCAGTTCAATGCAGTTGGATGAGGATTTGGCTTATGAAGAAGAGTCGGTGGCCATTTTGGATAGGTAGGTTCGGAAGTTGAGATCTAAGGAGATTGCTTCAGTGAAGGTCCAGTGGAGAGGTCAACCAGTCGCGGAAGCGACTTGGGAGACCTAACATGATATGAAGAGCATATATCCTCATCTTTTTGGCATTCCAGGTAGGATTGTAAACTCGTTCGAGGATGGACGTTTGTTTAGTAGGGGAAGAATGCAAAAACCCGGCATGAAGGTGTGCAGATGCGAAGTCACACCTGCAATGGAGTTGTTAGCACCTACGAAGTCAGGCCTCAGGTTAGGGAACACAAGCGGCGGTTGGAACAAAGCACATTCACACCCGCGAGTGGGTGTGCACACTTGTGGATCCACAGATGCAGATGTGGTGTTGTAGGTGCGAGGTCCAACAAGTGAGGGGAAACTCGCAGATGTGGGCGTATGATCGCAGACATGAGTTTTTTGGCTGCAGATGCAAAATGCATGACAACATGTTATCTTTAGAGGGTTATCTTTTACCATTTTGAGTTTTGGATCTCAGGAAGAAGCAATTTTGGAAGAGAAAATTTCACTAGTACTTTGAGGGTAAGTGATTTCTACTATATTTTGATTATATATCTTATTTCTCCATCGATGTATACACTTAGAAGATGGAATTTAAAAGAAAGAAAATTGGGGGTTTTGCCTACAATTTAAGAGAGTGTAATTTGGGAATGTGAGGATCAATTTGGACTCTATTTTAGAGTCTAATCATATATTTGGACTCGTGGAGTTATGGGTAATTGAGATCTATCCGTTAATTCAGGGTTTAATCATGTGGGTCGGGGTTGACTATTATTGACTTTTGGGAATTTGATTAAAGATGGAATCTTTATTGTTTGGAATCTAACTTGTTTGGACTATGTAAACTTGTTATCCATATTTCATTGATTCTATGTGGCTTAGAAGCATGCTTAAGGTTATGCCTTATTAAATTAGGTATAAATGAGTATTTTTCCATGTTAAGCTTCCTTATAAATCGTAGTCATACACTTGTCATATTGATTCAACATTGGTGGTTACATGGATTAATCTATTCATGTTCAATATTTTGAAATGACTTTTGAATGTTAAAATTACTTATTAAATTGTTGAGATCAATTGAATTGCATGATTAGTCATATCCATCCTCTAGTCATATGAGCTTTTATTCACATATTTATTGTTATGTCCAGTGCTTTACTATTATATTATTCCATACACATGTGTATGAGTTGGAGAGTGGATATCGCGAAAAAGATGAGAATTTTGGCACCAAGGACATTATGAACAAATATTGAGTATTGATGATATTGTAATTTGATGGCGCCCGAACACCGCTTGCTAAAATAAGTGAGGAAAGTAGACTAACAGATAACATCATAATAATACAGAATAAGAGTAAAACATAGAAATACATATAAATAAGTCTAAACCCAAACTCCGTCTACACAACATCCTAAGATTTAGTGTCAAAGAGTATATGAGCTACTAAGAATACTACGTACAAAGTGTAAAATGAAAAATAATATTGTCTAATACAAGAAAAACAATAATAATAGGAGTGAAGGTGACTCCTAAATCTGCGGACAGGAAACAACACTACCTTAAGTCTCTATGATAACCAAGTTATGCTCCCATCTGAACATTATTAGGACCCGCACCAGAATCTAAACAAGAGGTGCACAAGTGTAGTATGAGTACAACTGACCCTATGTACTCAGTAAGTATCTAGCCTAACCTTGACGAGATAGTAACTAGTCTATGGCAAAATGCTTACCGTATAAACATGTACAGTTAATATGCGACAAAAATAGTAATAGAGATAACAATAATAATAGCGGGAATAAAGGCAGGAAATAGCAGTAGTGATATCCACATTTCTTGAGTAGCGCAACCGAAATCCTTTTTAGCAGCTAACACTGACACTGAGAGACGAAAGCTAGGGGAACGAATGTGATTAGATATCCCAATAGTCCTAGCCGTAAATGATGGATACTAGGCGTTGTGCGTACCGACCCGTGCAGTGCTGTAGCTAACACATTAAGTATCCCGACTGGGGAGCACGTTCGTAAGAATGAAACTCAAAGGAAATGACGGGGGCCCGTACAAGCGGTGAACAATATTCACAATCAACACAGCCAAATCCTACAAAGAAATGCTATATTACAAACAAAAACAACATCTCATAACACATACGTAGTGGCGCACAACCCGATCCAACACACTTACAATCATCATTGCGGGCAACCCTATCCTACGGCTAAACATTATTGCGGGGAGCAACCCGGTCCTTATAATAACATTATTATGGTGACAATTCAATCCAACATATCAGTTCACACAGAATCATCCAACAACACGTCCAAATATAGCGAATTTCATAATAATTAACCAGGAGAATAAATAAGCATAATTTACTGAGAAAATATGGACACGAATAAAAAGTAATGGAAAATTCAAAATTTTAGATCTTATCTTACTCATGTAACAAGATAAGAACCCAAACAAGGTTATTAGCACGCAAACGATCAAATGATCGTACAATTTCCAATATAGCATAAGAAAATAAGGCATGACACAAGTATCACATGAAACAAGTATAGGCATGTCCTGGTAAAGGTATTTATTAAGTAAAAGCATGAACAAGTAACGACAAGTAGCGAGTAAAATCATGTACCCTGTCACACCTCCTTTTTCCCCGGGGAATATGGAAATAAAGGAGTTTTTTTCAATTTAAGTGACATTATTTAAAAAGGGATTAATTTATTTTATTTTAAAGAGTCGCCACTTGGAATAAATTATTCGCGGTGTTCCAAGTCACCATTTTTTGTTAAATCCCAATTCAAGAAAATTGACTATGTTTAAGTCTGCGAAACACAGAAGACCGGGTAAGGAATTTTGTTAATCCAGGAGAAGGTGTGAGGCACTCCCGAGTTTTATGGTTCTAGCACGATTGCTTTAATAATTATACCTGGCTTAACTAATTCTGGATATTTTATGTTCTAGGAAAATTTATGCACTTTTGCCTTAAACCAATTTTAATTGCTTGATTATTTGTATTTATGGAATTATCTTGAAATGAATAACGCGTACGCATATTCGTTTTGTTTGGTGTGTAAAGAATTGTGTCACGCGTACGTGTACCCAATTAATAACACATTATTATTGTAAAGATTATTTTTTTAAAAGTCGTGCGAACGCATACTTTGCTTTAATTTGAGAAATCATAATTATGCCATGTGAACGTGTACATAATCACGATAATTGATTGGTTAACATGTGCCTAAAGCATACTAGCGTAATTAGGGTATTCTGTTTATTTGTATATTTTATTATTATTACTTTATTACTTATTGCAACAACTCTTGAATTAGTTAGCTAATTAATTTCTTTGGAATGCAATACTTGATTGTTAAGCCTAAGTTAACAAGACCAATCCCTAGCATACTTAATTTCTCACTGATTCAAGCTCAACCGTTCATTCTTTATTAATCCAAACCTAAGCTTACTAAAGAATTAAGAGCAACTAAAGTTTAATCATCTTATGCATTTTTTTTTAAAAATTGCCACTACGATTGAACTATTTAATATGCTATTGTTGCTATTACTTTCTAAAGATCTAAAAGTAAAAATTAAACAAAGAAGTAAAATGAACTAGCTAAATCATCTTAAAATTAAAAAATACAGAATAATTAATCTATTATACTAGAAAGACATTCACCTCACATATATGCTAATTAGAGTACTTCAACCTATACTAAAGTCTGCAATTTGAAAAAAAAAAAAAAAGAAAGTTCTTATGCTAAATCTTACATTGAAGGTAAATCGATTTCATTATTTTTTAAGATGCAAAATTGACAATTTTTAAGGAATATATATATATATATATATATATATATATATATATATATATATATATATATATATATCTTAATGAC
>MDKJ01360318.1:0-27875 GCA_005239525.1 Nicotiana knightiana
CCTCTTCTGGTTCGTCTGATGGCTCAAAAGGAGGTAGTGAGTCTTCGGCACCGTCTTCCCTACTTGCTGAAACTCCGGCCTCAACAACTTCTCCTATTAATGTTGATGATGAAGAATAGGTCCCGGATGATGGGAGAGGATGTGATACCTATGTGGGGGGTTGGTCAGGTCAAGGAAGCCCGGGGTGTGGGTTGACAGGTTCGTGAGAGAGAAGGCCTACCTGAAATTCCGGGAATGGTGGCCACAAAGGTCGCTCACCCTTGAGCGACAGTTCATAGAAAGAGACATTCTCCCTCACAACATGAATGTGAAGAGACATTTTTAGGAGAGAAAAAGGTGGAAGTACTTCACCAGCAGGATTGTGGATGCCAACGAGTACCTGGTCAAGGAGTTCTATGCAAATGTGGCCCACGAAACCTAAAGATCCGGCACATTGAACAGATTTTTGGGTTTGAAGATGTGGAGGAAGTTCAATACTTAGAGAAGTTGGCATCAAATGAAGCAGCTCGTCCATGGATAGCAGAGGTGATAGCCATCCCAGGTACAACACCAGCCTGGCTCACAGCTGGAGTCCCGATAGCCAGAAACACCCTCCGCTTTGAAACCAATGGGTGGTGCACATTTTTATGCAGCCAGCTTGATCCTTTCCATCATGATAGTGTCATCCCACTCTCCCGGGTGATCCTAATAGCTTCTATCATGGAGGGATATCCAATCAATGTGGGGAAGCTTATGTCCCAAAACATCTCCAAAGCAACCGGAAAAGTAGAAAGGTCCTACCCCTACCCCAACTTCATCACTATGTATATTGAGGACCAAGGGGTATAAGGGAGGCACTATGACACAAAGGTAAAGCTAAAGATGCCCTTCTCCTGGTATAGCCTTCAAGGAGCAGACAACACGAAGGCCAAAGAAAAAGCCACTACCTCCATTGGCTAGTCTGAAGAGCCAAGGGTAGCGGCCACCGGGTCAGATCCTTCCACTGTAGAGGGTTCTTCAGCTGCTATGCCTCCTCCTTCATCGGGCCATTCATCACTGCCCCATTATCTGTGACCTCATCTTCCATATACCCTCAGACTGCACTGCGGGTTTCTCAGATATTATCTAGCCTCAACAATTGGATGCAGGCAGCTACATCAAAGTTGTCTGTCTTATCCAGTGCAGTCGCAACACAGTTAGCCCCAACACAGCTTCAGGTACCTCTATCAATGGATGATTCATTGAAGGAGCTTCTATCCAACCAGAAGAAGATCCTGGACAACCAAAAGAAGATCTTGGATACTTTGGAGTCTCATGGCAAGGTGATCAAGGATCTGGGCTAGCAGGTCAAGAAAATGAGGAAGACTCAGGCCTCAAAGGAGTCAGTGGAGAAGCTGAAGAAGGAGGTAGAGAAGTTCACTTCTGCAGGAGATATCCCACTAGACTTGATTATGAAGGAGACTACCCCAACAGCATAGGCAGCAGAGCACGAGGAAAACAGAGAGCCAGTTAGAGGATTTGTGGTTCCCTAATCAGAGGATTTGGAGATCCAGTTAGAGGACCCGGAGGGAGCTGATGATCTTATGCAGTCTAAGGATCCCACTCATGTGCCTAACCCCATGGAGATAAAGACCACATAGGAAGTTTTCCTTACTCTCTAACCCTTCCCTGATCTTATTTTGATGTTAGAATTAAGGAAAATGCTATCTTTTATTTGGGGGGTGGTCCATTTTGATTTGGTTATGATTTGATGACATTGGTACGTAATAACTATAATACTATTTTTCTTTCTCTTTATTTATCGTTATTTTCACTTTCGTTATTTTTCACTTTTGGTATGTATATAACTTTACCATTCGATGCATATATTCATTCCCATTTTATATATAATCGTTTACTCCATTATTACATATTTATTTGACTTTCCATAATTTAATTCATAACTTCTTTCGTATTTTTCTTTAATAGCTTAGCTTTTTATTTCCTTTAGTAGCTTCTCTTTAAGTTTTTAGCTTCTTTTTGCATTTTTCATGATCAATAAGCCTTTGATTTTCTTAATGTCACGGTTCTTTCCAAAGGTGGATGTTGTGTGAACCGGGTGGCTCTTCCCAACGATGGATGGCATGAAAACCTTCTTAAAGGATTGAGTCCATTTTCTTTTTTTCTTTGATATGTAGTAGTAATGAATAAAAGTGTCTCAAGAAGGCTTCACTTGGTACTAACACATTTACCTTCGACTCATGGTTAGAGACAAGTTGATTGACAAGTAATAGCTCTAGTTGTGACTTTTAGAATCTTTAGTTGACTAAAACAATCATCGAGTGGTTTCATTGAGCCATTTGTGATCTTCAATCTTAGCTAGGGTTGTTGAGGGCCCTCAACTCTGTTCTCTTTAACAATCCAGTAGCTTAAGAGGTGAGGTATTTAATTGCAAGTCCAAGTCCCGTGCCAATAAGTCTAGAACTTTCCCTGAATGTTTGTCTAGGCGAAATTTTAAGTGTAGCTTGACTTGAGAAGTGATTGTAGGCTCTCCTTGGTCCTATTTGAACTTTGAAAGATTTCGCAGCTTACCAATATGATATCCCTAGTCAACCTCGTTGAGGTTAAGCCTTTTTCATTCAATAGACACATTACAAGCCTTTATCCGTTTTATAATGACCCTCTCTTAGCACCCAATCTTTCCTTAGCATTCATGATGAACAATTGGCAAAAACATAAGTTTGGGGGAGAGACAAGGAATTTGAAAGTGAAGAAAAAGGTACAAAGAAGAAGAAGAATAGAAGAAAAGGAAAGGCAAAGAAAAGGAAGAAAATCCAGAAAGAAATATGTCAAAAAGAAAGTAAAGGTTGAACAGATTCAAAGAAAGCAATATTGAAAGGCATGGAATGGTGAGAAAAGGAGAAAAATGATTCTCATGAATAAGAAAGAGTGACAATGTGTCTCTCTAGTTCCCCTAAGGAAGAATAAAATGACTCAAAGAGTCAAGAAAGTATGAGCCGAAATGAGAAAAATGGAGTGCTTAAGGAAAGATGAAACCATCATAGTTCGCTATGTCCTACCTTGATCCAAAAGCCTTCATTACATCCCTGCAAGCCCTCATTACATCCCTGCTAAAGCCCTATATGATTTCAAGTTGAGTGAGCTTACTTTAGTGGTGATTTACATAAGGGGCAAGATTATGGTACTTAGAGTCGGACTTGTGGCATTCTTTTGATAATGATGAGAGAACTTCTTCACAATCCTTGTTTTGAGTGCTACATTCTAAAAAGTGAGATATACTCATAGAGAGTAGAGGAGGAGGAGTTTGGGATCCACAATGACCTACGTGAGAGAGCGAGCTTCCTTGATGAATTGAGTCAACTCTTGATGCTCTTGTGTCACATTAGAACTATATAACTCAAAAGGTCATAACATGGTGTTGTTGATAATTCATTTGTGTTGGGGGTAAGTGTTAGTCCCAATTGATGCTTTATGGAGTCACCTTACGCCAGCTGAAATATCCTTTTCTTTTATTTGTGGAGGTGGGAATTACCGTATTTTCTTGAGGACAAGCAAAATCTGAAGTTTGGGGGAGTTGATAAATAGGGATTTTAGCATATTATTTGCTCTCTTTTACTTGTGTTTTGGGCCAATGCGTGAAGGTATTCCCGGAAACTAACTTAATATGCTTGCTTGCAGCTATTGTTCAAAATGAGCCAAATAAGCCATAATCAACTCATAAAGGAGTCAAACTTGAACGAAAACCAAGACTGGGCCAAGAGGTGTGGAATGCGGACCGCGACAGAAAAGTGCGGTCGCGTAAGTATCAAAGCGGACGCGGCTATTAATTCGCAGACCGCAAAATGGATCATCAGAGAGATGGTTTTTGGGCACAAATATGAACGCTGACTGCATCAGAAAGAAGCAGACGCGAAAGTAATTTAGCGGCCGCGATTAAAATTCCGCAGACTTCGATTGCTAAGGATCAGATTGGCATAATTCAAGCATAAATGAGAAGGGCATTCCGCGTCAAAATTACGCAGCCGCAGAAGTCTCTCACGCGGAAACGGTGAAAATTATGCGGTCTGAAAAACAAGGTTCAACCCAGAACCAAATGTGAAGAAACACGGACCGTGATAAAAAATTACGCGGCCGCGAAAGCATGACTGCGCCTGCGGTCAAAATTACGTGGCCGCGGAACATCCGTAGGGTTATTTTTGTCCGAAAATTTTAGCTTAGTATAAATAGATCTTTTTATAAATTTTAGGTTATGTTATGTTTTTGCTAAGTACGTGAGACGGCTAGGTTTTCCTATTTGGGCAATTTTGTACAAGATTTACCTTCAAACATTAGATTTTCATCTTTTAATTTAATATTATAGATTATATCTCCACTTTATCTTTAATTTCTGCTATTATTATAAGTAGCTAGACCCATAGCTAGGGTTGTGACCCAATCTTAGTGTGGATATTTAATGGGTCTTGAACTTTAGGGCTAGATTGTTTATGGGTTAGTAATATTTAGCCTAGTTCATTCTAGAATTGTAGAATTAGTGATTGCAAACACGGATTCATGCCTTTGTGACTTAGGATCTTCTTGAGAAAGAGGGATTAAGTCTAGGAAAACTAGGCTAACAAGGAATTAGGGTGAACTCAAGAAATTGATAGCCCCAATTAAAGGGTTAAACCTAGAAATAATAATACCCGACTTGAGCTAATATCACTTGTATTGCATGACAACCCATTTGGTCTTGAGAAAGTCAAATTGGAAAAAATCACTCAAACTACCAAGAGGTATAGAGTGAGTACTTGGGAGTGTTACGACCCCAATCAAATCAAGTGTTACGTCCCGTACTTTTCTACAGAGGATTTGTGACCATAAGATCCCGTAAGTTTAACAACCTTGATGTCGTTAGATACATTTTGATATGATATTTATATTGAGTGGAACATTTTTGTAAAAAGTTTGAAAAATATGATTTTATATAGTTATTAATATTACTACTTTCGAATATATTTTAAATTATACACATAATAGGAGGAAGTTTAGGAGATTTTCTTTATTGTAAAGATAGAAATTATTTTCTCACAAGAAAAGAAGGTTATCTTTTTATAATTTTAAAAATTAAGCGTACAAAAATTTGTACTCTTTATATGAGATCAGGAAAATTAGAAGTTGAGAAAATATATATATTGTTACATGGATGTTTTAATAAAATAATAATGTATGTATTGATTTTATATGATACCATAAATTATTAAGATTTTAATAGTAGTATTTTATGTAAGTTGAGATAATTCTTAATTATATGGATAATCGGATCATTATTAATTTTAGTGAGAGATTAGCAATTAATTAAAATGTTGGTAGCTAACTGGTTGGGAATGGCTAAGAATTAACGTGGCAGCAACCTAATTAACTTAAGTGACTCTTCAAATCATTTGATAATGTGTCATTCTTAAAGGCTTAGTCATTACATTAGTGAGGCCCACACCCACTAAGGTATAAGACTCTAATTCATTAAGAGATGGATGAAGATATAGGTAACGGAGGGGATTTGGAATTCTCAACAATCTTGATATCTAAAAAAAAGAAGCAATATTTAAGTAAAGCCTTGAAATGATTTGCTAGATATACATGTTTACTGTTACGTTGCAAAGGCCTCTTATATATCTCAATTCTCAAGTAATCACGTACCTATATATGAAGTATAAGGATGACTAATGCAAATCTAAGTTTATCAACATAAGCAACGAAAGATCTTCACCAATTCAAAGCAACATGAGATTTTGAAATATTAAGGGAGTACGGTGTAATTTTTCTCAAGAGAATCGACTCGGGTATGTTAAGGCTATCCCTTCTTTATTTTGGCATGATCCAAGTAACGATACGTAAACGTAATGCTATTCCATAAGTGGTTCTACTCTTAGCAGTTAAGGATGTCTATGTTATTCATTCCTGTAAAGTGATACTCAAGCATGTCTAAGCATATTCCGAAGTCGTTAATGTATATGATAAAGATGTTAATATTTATAATATAGTAATACATGTACATGCACCTTCATGCATTTACCACCGTGCTACGGCCGGTCGGGCAATTACCACCAGTTGGGCAGTTATGTATCATTATTTACCACCGGTTACAGTCATGCATATTCATTTACCATCGAGCTACGACCGGTTGGGCAGTTACATATTTACCATCGAGCTACGGCCGGTTGGGCAGTCATGCATTTACCACCGATCTACGGCCGATTGGGCAGCTACACATTTACCACCGAGTTATGGTCGGTCGGGCAATCATGCATTTACCACCGTGCGAAGGCCGGTCAGGCAGTTACCACTAATAATTTGGGCAGTCATGCATCATACGATATGGATAATAGTCTCAAAGAGAAGCATTGTATAAATAAGTATAATAAGTATGCATATACGGCGACACTTCAGAGATTCAGGTTGATTCTTGTATGTCCTTAAAGTAATGTTGACTTATTGTTATGCTTCAGTTCTGCCTTACATACTCAGTACATTATTCGTACTGACGTCCTTCTGTTGGGGACGCTGCATTCATGCTTGCAGGTATAGATAAACAGTTTGACGAGCCCTCATAGTAGACGATATTGGTATTTAGCGAAGGATCGGTAAGACTCCACCTCATTTAGAGTGCAGCCAAGTCTATGAGTCATCATGTCAGAGTTTTGCTACAGACTATAGGTAGGCTAGTACCCTGTCCCATTTTATGTCAAATCATCATAGAGGATTTGTAGACAAACATTCATTTTGTACAGTATGTCAGAGGCCTTGAAAGCCCATATGTGTTCATGTTTTAAAAAAAATTGTTACACCCCATGTTTTCGTACGTGAGAGTACATCGTAAGTCAATTGATGTAAGCTCAGAAATAAGATTATATTTGACGGAATATAAAGTAAGTTAATCATGTTACATTTGAGTTTACAAATATTTAAGATCATGAATAACGAGTACCAACAGCGTTGGAAAGCTTAGAAGCTAAACCAATTGAAGAAAATAAGTTTCTTCGAAAGTCGACGAGTTTGGATTGTTATAACATGTACTTTAGGGTGAGACTATGGTTCATAACATGAT
Organism: Nicotiana knightiana; assembly: GCA_005239525.1. Lineage (NCBI taxonomy): Eukaryota > Viridiplantae > Streptophyta > Magnoliopsida > Solanales > Solanaceae > Nicotiana > Nicotiana knightiana. The sequence continues at coordinate 7,064 of MDKJ01360318.1, forward strand.
AAGGAGGTTATTATATGAGTTAATTTTTATTGTATGATAGTTGTGTTCTACATTTTGAAGTCAAGTAAGTTGTGGAACAAAAGTCGACAAAGGTCTTCACAAGTTACACTCATAATGTGCTTAAAATTAGGTCAACTATAACTGATATTTTATCCCAATATACTTGGAATTATTGGATTATATACCAACAAAATTTAATATCTATGAGTCTAGTTTCCAATGCATTAAACCGTTCATCGATACGACGTAGGAGTAGAGAGATATTTGCCGTTTCGCGAGACTACGCAGACATTATAAGTGACAAGTAGGTGAATCACTAGAGCTTTTTGAGCAATAAATTTCATGTAATATATGATGTCTTATTGGGACATATAATATACCAAATTGAAGGTATTGTAATTTAGTTTCCAACGCTCTTAACCGTTCGTTCGTACGACATCAGGATATTTAGATATAAGCATCGGAAGATGGACCAATCCTAGGGTGCCAAACTAGCGCCTCTTTGACTTTCCCAAACTTGATATATATAAACCTTAGGTAGTCTTTATCTTCATTATTCAGCATAAAACGACCATAGAACACCCATAACATAGCCTCAAGCTATCTTCTAGGGTTTCAAAGAAGATTATCATTCCGGGCAAGAAATCAAGAAGCAATAACATCAAAACGATCCCTACGAGTTTTGGAAGGTAACTCATAGTTAATAAAAATCGAGTATCTGTATTTAAGTGTTTAAATATCAATAAATATTGATAAATATGTTTCCTAATAGTTAGAACTCACGGGACGGTGATCGGAAGCCGTGAGTTCAAGTTATTTGACTTGTAGCGAACTGTTTTGTGTTGTTGTTGGGATGCATGTTTTACTACTGTTTTTGGAGTTTTGGAGGATTAAGAGTGTGGAGAAACACCATATATTTGTAGTTTATTGAGCCGGTCGTTCGTTGTAACATTTCCGGGTCGTTTGACACGACTACGGTGGTCGTCTTATGTGTGAAGTGATTAGGTTGTGTGTGGACTGTTTTGGGAGGCTCAATATGATTATTATTGATGTTGTTTGGGCTGTTTGGTGATTGTTTTGACTTGTGTGAATTCATATAAATAGGGGATGTGCTGTCCGTTTCATCGTAAAATAGGTTGTGGTCGATACACAATAGTTATGACGCTTAAACGATAACGATAGTGTCGTTTATCTTATTGTAGATTAAGGAGTTGTGACATTTGCGTAGCTTGAGGTTGGGGCAGTATATACAAGGTATGTGAGGCTATCCCTTTCCTTCTTTTGCACGACTCCGATTGTACATAATGCAATGAACGAGCTTCCAAAGATACTCTACTCTTAGAAGCTAGCAGTACTTACATTGTTTCCCTTCTTATGGAACAATTGATGTTAAGGTTGCTTCTCTTATTCTTATGTTATCAATGTTGTTGGTACTTCCTGATTCTTATAAGATTCTCGATGAAGTGTTATCCCTAATGATGTGTACGGAGAATATTGACCTTACGTCGCTCCGAAATGTTCAGAACATGATTCCAATGAGTCCTGCATGCATTATATATATGTATCTATTTTACTCTACCGAGCCGCGCTATAGTCGGACGGGTATGGCACCTATTGTGCAACCACTGATCACTTGGGTTTACCGAGTCCTCTTTGAGGCCGGGTATGATATGATGATGATTCCCACAGAGGCGAATGTTCAATGATGATGAAGTACCCACAGAGGCGAATTTTTAAAAAGATTATGTGTATATATGTATCATGCATTTCGTGTTAATGTCTCTTAGAAGCACTCAGATGCTACAGGTTGTATGTCCTACATCTCTCTTTACATTACTGTTCTTATTTATGCTTTCCTGCCTTACATACTCAGTACTTTATTCGTACAAACGTCCTTTTATTTGTGGACGCTTCATGTCGTGCTGCAGGTCCTGATAGACAGGTAGACAAAGCTCCCCCCACCACAATAGGCTTTCCAGTTCGTGGTTATAGGCGAGATCCCTTCTCCAGACTTGTCGTGGTCTTGGTATGCATTTTGGTTATAGATATTATGGGTATGTCGGGGCCCTGTTCCGGCTATGTTGCATTACTTATGCTCCTTTAGAGGCTCATAGACAGGTGTCGACTCATGTATAGTTTGGTATGCCTTGTTGGCTAATTTTTGTTGTATAGTCTTTCATGTAGTTTCTTAGCAATCTTGTCATCCCATGTGATGTATTTTCATGATCCATATCTACCATTTATATATATCTTGTTATCCCTTAAAGATAATAAGAAGGTCAGAGAAAATGTACGTTGGTGCTCGGCAAGCATGGCCCGGGTGCTAGTGATGATCCTCCAGTTTGGGTCGTGACAAAAATGATTTAGTGATACAGTGCTTTCCCACTTACAGTTGTACATTATGAGTTGTGTCCATGTGGGCCCATTATAGTTACGAAAGGAATGAGTTCAGCTAACTCGACCTGTGTATGTGCTAGTTTTAGTCGAATGATCATGAATTATAGAGTGATTCGCTCGAGCCAGTACGACACCTGGTGCCAGCCACGCCTCCCCAGGTTTGGGGCGTGACATCAAGCTTGCCCTAGATTCTTGATACCTTTTAGATATCCACCTAGGCAGAAGTCACTATCCTAGTCCTTTGAAACACTTGAAAACTATCACCAAAAATATTGTACTTAGCTTTAATCTTAGCATACAATAGAAATAGAAGTAGAAGTAGAATCATCACAATTATGTTTGAAAATGCAATTAGGAACAACACACGCATTTAGATTTAGATAAATAGCTAATTCCAAATCAATTAACTCCCTGTGGAAATCGATCCCGACCTTGTTGAGTAAAACTGCATCGACCATCCTTGCTACTCTATAGTGGTGTAGGTTTGGCACCGATCAAGCACCCAAGCCCCCTGCCAAAGCCGCCAAAGGCCGGGGTCGGGGTAGAGGGTAACCACGCAGTGAAGCCAGAGCACCTGCGCGAGCTATGTCATAGGAGCCCCCATCAGTTTTAGCTGGAGGGCCGGCACCGAAAGTTCCTATTGCTGCTCCAGCCCTGTAGGAGACCTTAGCCTAGTTCATGAGCATGTTCAACAATTTAGCTCTGGCTGGACTGATTCCAATAGCTCCCGCCACATCGCAGGTCGGGGGAGGGGCACAGACTCCCGCAGTCCATACTCCTAAGCAGAGGGTACAATTTTATCAGGCCCCAGAGTTTATTCCTATGCCCCCAGTGGCTCCGGTTCAACATGAGACTAGGGTAGTTACTTCTGAGGCAGAGCATCTTAGACTTGAGAGGTACACGAAGTACCACCTACCCACTTTTAGCGGATTAGCTTCAGAGGATGCTCAAGTTTTTCTTGAGGAGTGTCATCATATCCTCTGCACTATGGGCATAGCGGAGATGAGTGGGGTTTCTTTCATCGCTTTCCAGCTGAAAGGAGCAGCCTATCAGTGATGGCATGCCTATGAGCTGAGTAGTCCGGACGAGGCAGCCTCACTCACTTGGACTCAGTTCTCAGATATGTTTTTGCCTGAGTATGTTCCTCAGAGCTCAGGGTTCTTGGCGCATAGAGTTTGAACAGTTGCGCCAGGGTTCTATGACTATGTCGGAGTATGAATTCTGTTTCAGCGAGTTGGCCCGGCATGCACCGGCTTTGGTTGCTATAGTCAGGGAGAGGGTTTGTCTCTTCATTGAGGGACTCCACCCCAGTATTTGGACTACTATGGCCAGGGAGTTGGAGATGGACATCTCTTATCATCAAGTCGTGAGTATTGTTAGGAGAGTGGAGGGCATGCTTGCCAAGGACAGAGAGGACAGAGAGGCCAAGAGGTCTCGAGATACTGGTCATTATTCGGGAGCGCGTGTGCCAGCAGCACACCATGGTAGGGTTTTGTGAGTCACCCTGTTCATTCATCTCTTCCAGCAGCCAGCGGTGTTCCAGCTCCTCCTAGGCCTTAGGAGCCTTATTATGCACCGCCAGTATCTAGTGTGCCTCCTGCTCGGGGTGCTATTGGCGACCAGTCGAGCAAGCAAGTTTCAGTCGCTGTGTCCTCCGAGGGGTTGTTTTGAGTGTGGTGATACTCGTTATATGGTTAGGGATTACCCCAAATTTAGGAGGGGTGCACCTCCACAAACTTCTCAGCCACCACATGCTCCACCGGGTCCTCCGGCCATTCTTACAAGGATTTCACCCCACCTACTCAGGCAACTCGAGGTAGAGGTCGGGGAGGTCGAGGTTTCCCTAGAGGGGGAGGCCAAGCCAGGTATTATACCCTTCCATCCCGTTCAAAGGCAGTTTCTTCCAATTCTATCATCACAGGTATTGTCCCAGTCTGTCATAGAGATGCATCGATATTATTTGACCCAGGCTCTACGTATTCATATGTGTCTTCTTATTTTGCTCCACATTTGGGGGTATCTCGGGATTCTTTGAGTTCCCCTGTTTATGTATCTACTCCTGTGGGAGATTCTCTTGTTGTGGACCGCATATATCGGTCGTGTTTGATTGCTCTTAGTTGTTTTAAGACCAGAGCCAACTTATTACTGCTCAATATGGTAGATTTGATGTTATCTTGGGCATGGACTAGTTGTCTCCCCATTATGCATTATTTAGGTCATGCTAAAACAGTGACGCTGGCTATGCCAGGCGTACCGCGATTAGAGTGGAGAGGTACCTTAGAATATACTCCCCACAGGGTCATTTTATTTCGTAAGGCTTAGTGAATGGTTGAGAAGGGATGTGATGCGTATTTGGCATATGTGAGAGATGTCGGTATTGATACCCATACAATTGAGAAGTCAGTTCTAGTAGTGAGGGACTTCCCTGATGTGTTTCCAGCTGATCTTCTGGGCATGCCGCCTAACAAAGATATTGATTTTGGCATTGATTTGTTGCCGGGCACTCAGCCCATCTCTATTCCTCCCTATCGTATGGATCCTCCTGAGTTGAAGGAGTTGAAGGACATGTTGCAGGAGTTGCTTGATAAGGGCTTCATTAGGCCCAGTGTGTCACCTTGGGGTGCATCGGTCTTGTTTCTGAAGAAGAAGGATGTTTCTGTGCGTATGTGTATTGACTATCATAGCTGAACAAGGTTACAGTGAAGAACAGGTACCCATTTCCCCGCATTGATGATTTATTTGATCAATTACAGGGTTCCAGGGTGTTTTCCAAGATTGACTTGCGTTCAGGCTATCATCGATTGAAGATTCGGGAGCCGGATATCCCGGAGACTACTTTCAGGACCAGATATGGTCATTATGAGTTTCTTGTCATGTCTTTTGGACTGACCAATGCCCCAGCAGCCTTTATGCATTTGATGCACAGTGTGTTCCGACATTATCTTGACTCCTTCATCATTGTGTTTATTGACGACATTCTAGTGTATTCCTGGACTCGGGAAAATCATGAGCAGCACCTGAGGACTATGCTTCAGACTTTGAGGAAGAAGAGGTTGTATGCAAAATTCTCTATGTGTGAATTCTTGCTTGATTCAGTGGCATTCTTGGGTCACGTAGTATCCAGTGATGAGATCAAGGTAGATTCAAAGAAGGTGGAGGCAGTGCAGAGTTGGCCTAGACCATCATCAGCTACGGAGATCCGCAGTTTCTTTAGTTTGGCGGGATATTACCATCTCTTTGTAGAGGGATTTTAATATATTGAAACACCTATGACAGGCTGACCCAGAAGGGTGCCCCGTTCAGGTGGACAGAGGGGTGTGAAGAGAGCTTTCAGAAGCTCAAGATAGCTTTGACTACAGCCCCAGTATCGGTATTGCCTACAGGTTCGGGATCTTACACTGTCTATTGTGATGCCTTGAGGATTGGTCTTGGAGTGGTGTTGATGCAGGACAGTAGGTTGATTGCCTACGCGTCCAGCGATTGAAGGTGCATGAGAAGAATTATCTTGTCCACGATCTTGAGGTAGAAACTATTGTTCACGCCTTGAAGATCTGGTGCCACTATTTGTGCGATGTTTCTTGTGAGATTTATACTGATCACCAGAGTTTCCAGCACCTGTTCAAGCAAAAGGATCTTAATTTGCATCAGCGGAGGTGGTTGGAGCTACTTAAGGATTATGACATCACTATACCGTACCACCCGGGAAAGGCCAATGTAATGGGCGGAGCCTTGAGTCACTGGGCGGAGAGTTTGGGGAGTTTGGCATATCTTCTAGCAGCAGAGAGACCCTTAGCATTGGATGTTCAGGCTTTAGCCAACCAGTTTGTGAGACTGGATATTTCGAAGCCGAGCCGAGTATTGGCTTGTGTGGTCTCTCGGTCTTCTCTTTATGACCGTATCAAGGAGCGTCAGTATGATGACCCCCCATCTTCTAGTCCTTTAGGACAGGGTTCAGCAAGGTGATGCTAGATATATGACTATTGGCAATGATGGCATGATGAGGATGCAGGGCCGGATATGTGTGCCCAATGTAGATGGGCTTCGGGAGTTGATTCTTGAGGAAGCCCACAGCTCGCGGTATTTCATCCATCCGAGTGCCGCGAAGATGTACCAGAATTTGAGACATCACTATTGGTGGAGGAGGATGAATAAGCATATAGTTGGGGTTGTGGCCAGGTGTCTCAACTGTCAGCAGGTCAAGTATGAGCATCATAGACCGAGTGGATTTCTTCAGAGGTTAGAGATCCCAGAGTGGATGTGGGAGCGGATCACCATGGATTTCGTAGTTGGACTCCCATGTACTTCGAGGAAGTTCGATGCTATTTGGGTGATTGTGGATCGACTGACCAAGTCAGCTCATTTCATCCCAGTGATGACTACTTACTCTTCAGAGAGGTTGGCTGAGATTTACATCAGAGAGATTGTCCACCTTTATGGTGTCCCAATTTCCATCATTTCAGATAGAGGTACACAGTTCACATCACGGTTCTGGAGGGCCGTACAGCAGGAGTTGGGTACAAGGGTAGAGATGAGTACAGCCTTTCACCCTCAGATGGACGGGCAGTCCGAGCGCACGATTCAGATTCTATAGGATATGCTTCGTGCTTGTGTGATGGAGTTTGGAGGGTCATAGGACCAGTTCTTGCCACTTGCGGAGTTTTCCTACAATAACAGTTATCAGTCCATCATTCAGATGGCACCGTATGAGCTCTATATGGTAGACGGTGTCGGTCCCCAGTGGGTTGGTTCGAGCCTGGCGAGGCCCGATTATTGGGTACAGACTTGGTCCAGGATGCCTTGGATAAGGTGAAGATGATTCAAGATAGACTTCGCACAGCCCAGTCCAAACAGAAGAGTTATGTGGACCGGAAGGTTCACAATTTAGCATTCATGGTTGGAGAGCGGGTCTTGCTTCGGGTATCACCTATGAAGGGCGTCATGAGGTTCGGGAAGAAGGGCAAGTTGAGTCCAAGGTACATTGGTCCTTTTGAGATATTGTCGCGTGTTGAGGAGGTTTCCTATGAGATTTCTCTACCTCCCAGCCTAGCAGGAGTTCATCCGGTATTCCACATTTTATGCTCCGAAAGTATCACGGTGATCCGGCTCATGCATTGGATTTCAGTTTAGTCCAGTTGGACAAGGATCTATCTTATGTTGAGGAGCCAGTGGCAATGTTGGATAGGTAGGTCAGAAAGCTAAGGTCAAAGAATATTTCTTCAGTAAAGGTTCAGTGGAGGGGTCAGCCGGTCGAGGAAGCGACTTGGGAGATCGAGAGGGATATGCGTAGCCGTTATCCTCATCTTTTCTCAGCTTCAGGCATGTTTTTATACTCGTTCAAGGACGAAAGATTGTTTTAAGAGGGGGAGAATGCAACGACCCGGATGGTCTTTTTGAGAGTTAAAGCCCCGATCCCCTATTAATTGCTTTCCCCATATCTAATTCTGCTATTTTGTGTTGCCGGGAGGGTTCTTGTTGGTTTTTGAAATGAATTGAGACACTTAGTATCTTATTTGGAAGCTTAAGTTGGAAAAGTTGACCGGATGTCGACTTGTGGATAAATGACCTCGGATTTGAATTTTTATGGTTCCATTAGCTCTGTTAGATGGCTTTGTACTTAGGAGCATGTACGGAATGTGATTTGGAGATACGTAGTAGATTTAGGCTTGAATTGGCAAACACTAGAATTTTGGCGATTTTGGTCGGCAGTGAAAATTTTAATATCGGGCCCGGAATGGAAATCCTAAAGTGAGAATAGGTTCGTAGTGTCATTTTTGACTTGTGTGTAAAATTTGAGGTCATTTAGACGAGATTTGATAAGTTTCGACGTCGTTTGCAGAATTTAGAAATTTCAAAGTTCATTGGGCATGAATCCGTGTGTAATTCATGTTTTTGATATTGTTCGATGTGGTTTGAGGCTCGACTAAATTTGTATGGTGTTTTAGGATTGGTTGGTATGTTTGGTTGATGTCCCGGGTGCCTCGGGTGAGTTTCGAGTGCTTAACGGGTTGAATTGGACTTAGATGAAATTGTTGATGTTGTTGTATCTGGTGTCACTGCACTTGCGCACTTTGGGCCGCAGAAGCGGCTATGGAACCGCAGAAGCGGAAGTAGGAAGGAGGTCTGGGATCTCAGGTGCGAGGGGACTTCTGCATCTGCGATACCCGCAGGTGCGATAGGAGGAACCGCAGGAGTGGTCTGGGACCACAGAAGCGGACAAGGATTCGCAGGTGCGCACATGCAAGTGCAACCTGTTAATTGTAGATGCGGACGATGTTCTTTAAGTGAAAAAATGCACCTGTGATGGAAATTCCGCAGGTGAGGGACCGCAAATGCGATTTTGGGCCCGTAGGTGCGATAATCGCTGAGCAGAAAAGGCAGATTCGAGGGTTAGATATTTCATGTCACAAAATTTGATTTAGAGCTCGGAGGAAGGCGAATTTTCGAGGTTTTTGAAGAGGAAAACATTGGGTAATGATTCCTAATCCTATTTTGATCATTTTTCATTAATCCATAGTTATTTCTTCATTAAATTAATGAATTTGAGTGAAGAAGTTGGGAAATTGGGGGAAAAGTTCCCCAACTAAAAATCTGAGATTTGAGTGGGATTTAGGCATCGGATTTGGATGATTTTTGTACGAGTGAACTCGTGAGTGAATGTGTTCTTATTTGGTAACTTTTATTCGATTCTGAGTCGTGGGCCTAGGGAGGATTTTGAGCGATTTTTTCAATGCCTTGCTCTAGCTTTGATTTCGTTCGTTAGATTAGCTCTTGTAGTTGTATTTATGTTATGTAATTAGTTTTGATTAGATTTGGGCCACTCGGAGTTGGATACTCGTGGCAAGAGCGTGATTTCGGATTGATTTGAGTTGGGTTCGAGGTAACTGGTTTTCCTAACCTTGTGTGAGGGAACCTCCCCGTAGGATTTGTACTGTTGTTGATATTTGAGTGTCGTGTACGTGAGGTGACGAGTACGTACACGGGATGTTTGTTGTAAAATCCGATTTTCACTAAAAAGTAAATTTGTCTTTCATCTTATTTGGATTTATTAGCTTGCGTAGCTTTATGTTAGACTAAGAAAGCATGCCTATTTGCCTTAACTGTTTACTTGAACTATGTGTAGTATGCTTAGTTGTTTTACCTGCTTTCCCTTAGCTTACACCTAGGATAAATAGTGAGACTCCGTACTATGATTATTTAATGTTGTCGTTTTGCTGCATATTTACTTTGGGACTACGGAATGTCATTCGGGGAGATCCCCCATCACTGCATATTTACTTTGGGACTATGGAACGGTATTCCAGAAGATCCCGATTGTACTGCATATTTACTTTGGAACTACGGAATGGTATTCTGGGAGATCCCTCCCCCCCACCCTCGGTACTGCATATTTACTTTGGGACTACGGAACGGTATTCCGAGAGCGCCCCCAGCACTACATATTCACTTTTGGACTATGGGACGGTATCCCGGGAGATCCCCTGTTGCTATTACTGTGTTCTGAGTTGTTGGCTTTCATTTAATTTTTTTCCTGTTAGATTTCCATATTTATTTTACTGTAATATTTCTTTCTTCCTTATTTTATTATATTTATACCAGTAGGGCCCTGACCTGATCTCGTCAAGACTCGACCAAGATTAGGCTTGGCACTTACTGGGTACCACTGTGGTGTACTCACGCCCTTCCTGCACATATTGTTTTCGTGTGCAGATCCAGGTGCCTCTCGTCCGTCTCAGTATTAGTGCAGCCGCAGTAGCCACCAGAGACTTCAAGGTATATCTGCACGCATCCGCAGATCCTCGGAGTCCCCCTCTATCTTTTACTTTGTTTCCCTCTTTCATTTATTAAACTCTATGTATAGAAAACAGTTAGATAGTTTTCATAGAGCTTGTGACTCGTGATTCCGGGTTTTGGGAAGTATGTGTATAATCGGGTACTGATTTTACTTGTATACGCACGAGCGACAATTTACCATTATATAGTCATTATTGAAACTTTGTTGTTCCTTTATTTTCTTTATTTCTGTTACTTCGATGTTATAGGCTTACCTAGTCGTAGCGACTAGGTGTCATCACGACGTCTTTCGGAGGGGGAAAATGGGTCGTGACAGCTATGGGTAACAATTAGCTAGCCTTCTCGATTGTGATTTAATTACCGAAATACCCTTCACTGTACCAAAAACTCTTATTTATTATATAGTTAAAATATATTTATTTTTTCTAATTTGTAAAGTAATTATATTTTAATCTAAAACAAACTACAAGTTATGGTTAACCTTCCTAGCTAAGAGTTATTAAAACATATTATTTATATTAGACTTGTCAATTTTAGCATATTTAACAGGGCAATTAGAGAATGATCAATATCAAACTAGTGACACCATATGAATAAAATTGCGATTTGTGATCTTAGTCACTAGACAGGAAAATTTCATCCACTTGTAAAATAGCAGAAAAATAGATATGCTTAACCCCTTATGCATTTCGTTTATTCTGCCATGCTGAAGCAGCTTCATTCGTTAGTGTTTTTACTCAAGCCACAAACAAGCTACCGTTAGAATAATAGGAGTCCAAATCGGCTATCTGTGCACTTTCCCCTCCATGTAAATAGTATTGGCCTAAATAATTCTGGACCAAGAGTGCCAAACCCGAAAAGAATACCTTGATATAAATAGTAATATAAAAGATTTAGGATTTTTTTTCCTTCCTATATTTGAAACTTATTTACCCAATTTTTCCAAATTTTTTATAGTACCTGCCCTATGTTTTTCTTACCATTTATATATAATCCATTATTAGTGCTTTAAATTAGGAGATTTTTGGCTTAGAAAATGGCGTAACTAAGGGAACAAAGTCCAAATTTTCCTTCCATCTAAATAAGACTCCTTCCAGTTGTGTTTAATTTATTTTAAACTATAATTAGCACAACTCTTCACCAAATACTCTGAAAATCGAGATATAAACTCCATAGAATATTCTCAATCGTTTGCAATAACACCCAATACAAAAAAAATTAAAAATTCGAATTCGAATTCAAAGCTTCGAATTTTTTTAATGGATGTCAATGGGGGAGAGTCAAACACTTTCAAAATTTATTACTGACAAATTCAATTCGAACAATCCAGCCAAATAATTAATATACACATATTTCTAGCCCGTCATCGGAACACCAATAAGAAATGCAAAGCCCTGAAAAGCTCCAAACTCTAGTCATGGTTAAATTCAAATCGATAAAAATAAATCCCTTTCATCGCCATCGTTAGAGAAAATTATGAGCTTTAGAAGAAGAAAAACCTTGTAGAAACAGTGCAGAAAGAGGGTTGATTTCAAAGAGAGAAAGTAGAAATCCTTTAGAGAATTTTGAGGATTTTTCAGGATTTATTAAATTAAAAGGTTACAATCAAGTGATACTCATTTAAAACTAATTTGTATATGATTGTGAATTGTATATGACCATGTAATTAAGTAAAACATTGATTATAGAGGGTAAATTGGAACGATCCGAACGGTCGTTTAGAGCCCTAACACGTTGTTCAAAAAGTTGAGGCCTTGAGTAGCTTCACCTCAGGTATTATGACTGGTACGTGTGGCCGGAATTGAATTTCGGGAAGTTCGGAGTTGATTCGGAAAGAAATATCTAATCTCGGAAGCTTTAAGTTGGAGGAATCGACTAAAGTTTGACTTTTGAGTAAACGACCTTGGATTTGGGATATAAAGGTTCCAACAGGTTCGTATGATGATTTTGGACTTGGGCGCATGTCCGTATCGTGTTTTGGATGACCCGGGAGTGTTTCGGTGCCTAATATATCAAGTTGGCATTTTGGAAGAATTTTATGAATTTAGGTTAAAGTGTATTTCAGTGTTATCAATGTCCGTTTGGGATTCTGAGCCTGGGAATAGCTCCGTATGGTGATTCTGGTCTGAGGAGCGTGTCCGGATGTGGATTTGGAGGTCCATAGGTCATTTCGGGGTCATTTGGTGAAAGTTGGAAGTTTGAAGGTTTTACGAAAGTTTTACCGGGAGCAGACTTTTGATATAGGAATCGAATTTTGATTCCAGAAGTTGGATTAGCTCCTTAATGTCAAATGTGACTTGTGTGCAAAATTTGAGGTCAATCGGGCGTGATTTGATAGGTTTCGGCATCGAATGTAGAAGTTTGAAGTTCTAAAGTTCACTAAGCTCGAATTGGGGTGTGATTCATGATTTTGATGTTGTTTGATGTGATTTGAGGCCTCGAGCGAGTTCGTGTTTTGGAACAGGCTGGCGTGATTGGATGGGGTCCTAGGGGCCTCGAGTGTGTTTCGGGGTGGTTTGGGACCAAGTTGGGTTGCTTTGCAATTGCTGGTGCTGGTGTCTTCGCGAACATGAAGAGATTCACGCGTTCACGAAGAAGGATTTTGGGCTGCTTGGATTTTTGTGCATCGTGAATGCAGCTCCGTGGCTACGAAGGCAGAGGGAAAGTTGGAGCAACCTTCGCGAACGCGATAGGAGGGTAGCGAACGCATAGAAGGAAAGGGGAGATGGGACCTGGAACCATTAAGTCTTCGCGAACACGAAGCTTTTACTATGAACGCGAAGAGGAAATTTTGAGGCAGTACATTTTGGCCTTCACGATCGCGATGGACTTTCCGCGATCGCGAAGAATGACGGGCCTGGGAAGTGAAGTTTTAAAATGGGGATTTGGCCATATTCATTTCATTTCCTCCATGGGAGCAGACCTTGGAGAGATTTTGGAGAATCATTTTTAGAATCAATCACAAGGTAAGTGTTTCTCACATATTTCAAGTTAATATATGGTGTATATATATATGGATATAAACATGAAAATTAGTACTAATTTGGGATTTTGAAGAAAAACTTAGAAATTTATATTCTTGGATTTTGACCACGAATTTGGGCATGGAATTGGGAATAAATCATATATTTGAGTTCATGATGTTATGTGTAATGATTATCTTCGAATATTTTCAGAATCTGGGCATGTAGGCCCGAGGGTGACTTTATCGATTTTTCGAGCAGAGTTGGAAATTGTTATAAATTAATTGATTATGGGTATTAGAGTATATTTTGATTGGGTTGCATCTTATTTGACTAGTTTTGGATCGATGTTCACCGATTTGAGGTGTTAGAGTGGCGTTGGAGCCGGTTTTGGAACTTCGAAACGAGGTAAGTCTCACGTCTAACTCTGTGAGGGGGACACCACCCCTAGGTGATGTAATTGTTATGTTCTACTATTTGTGGGTGCTACGTATGCACGAGGTGATGAGAGTCCGTACGTAGCTAGATTCATGTTATTGTTCGGGTCGACTTAGGCTCACACCATGCTATAGCTGCACCATTTCAGTAGTCCTTTGTCTATTAAATCCCTTTATTTTTACATTACGACTTGAGACTAGACATGTTTAGAGTGATAGACTTACTATTGTAGATATTTCACGAGTTCCATAATTTGCCGTGGAATAATTGTGTTCCTCTTACAGATTTCTCTGCTACACGTTTCCATCAGAAGGTTTTTCCTTAAAACTATAACTCACACGTTTATTCGTGAGTGGGGTCAAGGACCCGGTTAAGCTTCTTATTGTAATGGGATCCTGTCGTTTGCCTCGGCGGGATTATGTACCACACTCTTATGGGAGCGGGTTGTTCGCCTCGGCAGTGTAATAGATGCATCTATGGTTCGTGTCGTTCCACCCTCGGCATTTCTATAAAATACTCCCATGGAATCGTGCGTAATATTTGACAAGAAGTCAGTGTATCTATGATCCTTCCTGATTTGAATTATGACAACCTATCTGGTGAGATCCATTATATATATATGCTCCAGTTGAGGAGGAAATTTCTATTTGAGAGTTTAAGTTTATTGTAGGGAGGAGGATCGTACCACGTATTATACTTGTTCATTTCATTTATTTACTCTGCCCTATATCTGTTTACTTCTTACTGTATCTGTCTTATTAGACCACTGATAAGTGTCGATGTTGACCCATCATCACTACTTCTCTGGGGTTAAGCTAAGTACTTATTGCGTGCGCGTTGATTTACGTACTCATGTTACAATTCCTGCACATTTTTGTGCAAATACATATACGTCTGGTGGTCTACTAGGCATAGAGGCCTGGATATTGCGGGGACTTACCATGAGCTGAATCTCATGTCACGATTTGCAGAGTCTCCATCAGAGTTATTTATGTTCTCCTATCTATTTTATATTCTAAACATATGTTTTATCTTATTATATTTCCTAGTTGATGCTCATGCACTTGTGACACCGGGTTTTGGGGATGCTTATGGGTTGTTCTTTATGTAGTTGTGAAAATACTAAATTTACCCTGTAAATTATATTTCTTATTATTTAATTGATGAAAAGTATGAAATTCAAAAATACTAAAATGAATAATTAAATTAATCATTCACCGTTGGCTTGCCTGAAGGTGGTGTTAGGCGCCACCACGACCTTTACTAGATTTTGGGTCGTGATAGCTTGGTATCAGAGCATTAGTTTCACTTGGGTCTCACAAGTCATGAGCAAGTTTAGCAGAGTCTTGTGGATCGGTTCGGAGACGTCTGTACTTATCTTCAAGAGGCTACATGGATGTTAGGAACACTTACCTTCTTGATTTCTCATCGTGCGATTTGATTCCTTTGAGGCTTATGCCTTTACTTCCTTCCTACTAATTCTTATACGATGTTGAACGCCAGTGTCAATTAGGCACCGAGGAGTTGCAGTGGTACTACAGACATGGAGCAGGATGTTTCTCCCTGCACATTCGAGCAAATTATTATCGTCTTCTTGTTGAAGCATGTTCTGCCATTTCAGCTCAATAGCTATATGTCATATGGTTTTGAGGCTATGCACAGGTTGCTATGATGTTCATGAGTTATTATCTCGCGGTATTGATGTAACGGTGGGGTGATCTTTTATGTGCCGACGCAGTGAATCGTACTACGAATGTTCAGGTTTGGGTTGATGGAGTAATGAGACTTGATATTTTCGAGTGTGGTAGAGTTTTTAGTTTTGATGTGGTGTCATCGTCCTTGTTGAACTTGTTAAGGTTCGCCAGCGTTATGGTCTTCTTCAATTTGCCTTTGGGGCAGGGTATTGTGAAATGGTGCCTGAGAAGTGATTGTTAGAGATAGAGGAGTGTAGCAATTTTGGATCGAATTGGTATTTCTAATATCGATGGCTCGAGAAGGATGATCTTATAGGAGGCTTAGAGTTGGTGGCAATTTATTAGTTCAGGTGCTACAGAGACGGATTCGGATCTGAGGCAAGAATTGGGAAACGAAGGATAAGGAACGACAGGCGGGAGGTGTCTTGCGGTGGTTGAATTGCTAGAAGGTCAAGTATGAAAAATAGATGTCGAGAAGCTTCTTAAAGGAGAGGGTTTAACCAAAGTGGGAGGGTGGCGGAGTAGCATATGGGTTCTGTGGTAGGATAGCCACATGCCTTGAGGAAAACTTTTAGCAATTAGGGAATTCATGGTGGACAATGACTAGGTCCATGGATTTTATTTGGATGCAACATGACTTCGAGTTTGGAATATATTGTTGGAATTTCATTTGATGTCAATGGGGTAGAAGAAATCTTGGTGGGTTCCAAGGTTATGTAATTGCAACTTCAAGCTAAGTGGGGGAGCCCCGCCGTCTACTATTGGATCGCGTGGTTGTCTACTTGTGCGGTTTCTGGTTATCAGTGATTGGTGGGTTATCATGACTAAGGAAAGAAAATATTAGTGGTAATTCGAGCAAAGAATTTGAGGACGGTGTGCTATATTTGGCCTTATCTATTCATGTTTAGGTTTTGGGAAGACTCAAAGTTTATGCTTCTTGTGAGGGTTATGTGCAAGGAAAAGAATACAGTCAGGTGCTTTTTGGATAAGGTGTTCACGTGCTAGCAGCGCACTAGAGTTTGGCTTATATTCGGGACCAAGTCAGAGGGAGCGACTCTCAACAGTGGTCCTAGAGGGTTCAAGAATTTAAGTGCAGTGCCTAAGGACTTGGGATGTTCTATGTTATCATTGGGTGTGCAGTGCAATACTGGAGGAAAGGAAGAAATAGCTTCGGATTCGCGGAAGGTCTTGCAGAATAGGTGTACTAGTTGGAGATGATATTGTGCGCGTAAGGAGAATATGAGATGATTCATGAGTAATGAGATGATGTGATCTCGTGATGCGAGTCACTCGGGACGAGTGCGGATTTGGTTCCTTACGTTTTAATGGAGCTATTATTATTTCTAAGGCAAGTCGAGGATAAATTGGAAAAAGATGGGTCGGTTAGTGATGGTTGAATCAGCATGATTGTGGCAGTGATCAGTTTCTTCAGCGTGAAGTTATACATGTAGTTTTTGGTTGTACACTTGGGCTTGAGGGCCACCACAACTTGGTTGATTTGGGAGGTTTTGATTTGAATGGATTTGTTGTGTAAATGAATCCCGGAAGAGTTATGGCGGCTTAGATCACTATTTGAGGTTTGTATTTTTTACGGTTTGAGAATTCAGTTGCGTGTTGCATTGGTTCTTATGAAATGAGCTAAGTGAAAGGTTTCTAGCTAATGAAGTGGTTAATCCACTAGTAGTTCGAGGGTTATGGTGAATACGTGTATTATCGTGTAGCGGCATGATAGGTGTAGTGAGCGGTATGGGAACTGGAAGTTGAAGGTCCAGGTTGCAGTTCGGTGTTGATAGAATGTCACGAGCTCAGATGAGCAAGGGTGAATTCAGATGTTCAGAGTAAGCTGACATTTTTCTTTAATGTCACCTGATAATGGTGTTCTGTGGAAGAGGCTTTAAGTATTGACTTGCGGATTTTTTATTCGCTTTATAGAATTAGAATGGTTAGTGGTGTGGATGTGCGGAGTTTTCTGCCTGAGCGGAAGTTCGTTGGAGTGTGCCCCACGGGGGGATTTGTATAAGTGTAACATGTTTGTCACTTGATTGTTAAATATTAAAACCAAGTATGGAGGTTATGGTAATATCGCAAATGCGAGAGTTTATGCCTGAGAGGCATTCCATTCCTTGGATTGTGGACCATGTGAGTTTGTTCCGAATTTGACGGTTGTTCTTATGGAAAAGGGTTATTGTGGATCCTTGACAGATTATTAGCCCAATACGGTACGATCAGAATCGACTTGAGGTCCGTTGATGGGTCTAAATGTGGATGTGTGCTTTATACCAAGCTGGGTGTGTTCATTCAGCATAGCATTTCTTGTGGAGGAGTATTCGGGCATTGGATGTTATTTTCGTCGTCAGCTATTTCATGTGGTACTCTATTTTGCCATGTCGGGCTATGATACGACTTGATTATTCACACATGTGTTGAGGTCCCGCGTAGCGGTGGTGTTATGTAAGCAAGATGGCTCTCGAGATGCAGATCATATATCGCACCTTAGTTGTGCTTGAGTTTCATAATGTATGGAACTATCTGTCTCCCTAGAATTTGTACTATGAACTTGGCGTGCTTGTGGTCAACATTCGGGTATTTCATAAGTATGAGCATTCTGGCTCGGTAGTTAGTTCCTTATTGATTACTATGTTGGTCGGGTGTCACACCGCAACGGTATCATGTGTGGATCGGGTTGCATGCCGCAACGGTATCATGAGTGGATCGGGTTGCACTCTGCAACAGTGTGATTAGTTAATTAGTTGCATTCTTGTGTGTTTTGTTTCTCATTTTCTGAGGAAGGTTCATAACATCTTTTTGGTTGTTTAATTAGTTACGTGGTTGAGTAGTTCTTTCCAGAGTTCATTTTCCTTATGTATCACATTCGAGTTGGTAGCTTGTTGGCACATTGTGGCATCATATGAGACTTTTGGTAGTGTCTGAGATGGCTTATTGCCTGAACGGCTGGTACTGGGCGAGACGAGGTTATTGGACCTAGGATCAGTGCGATCAGAGTTAGGAAGGTTATATTAAAGAGCAAATATCGTTATTCAGTTTAGAATGAAGTAATGGTTCTTGTCAGAATGAGAGACTCCATCATTTGTGATTCGGCAGGTGGTTATGAGTTTCTACAGATCCCTTCTGTCGCGGAATTATTGCGAGTGTATGAACAAGGCTTATATATGTTATGGGGTATACTACGGGCTTGGGTCAGTGGAAATTTCAATTGTTGTGCTCGAGGGAGATTTCCTTGGGCAAACGAGTTATGTGTGCATGGTATGATTTCAGTGGAGAAGCATGGTCACGTTGGGTTTAGTGTTTTGGTGATTAATACAGTGTTCGTGTGTTAGGATCTAGTATCGTGGAGAAATTCTGGATGTTGGAGTTTGGCTCTAAATCTTGCTAGCTAAGGTAGCAGGAAGGATTTTCAGTCTG
Organism: Nicotiana knightiana; assembly: GCA_005239525.1. Classification (NCBI taxonomy): domain Eukaryota; kingdom Viridiplantae; phylum Streptophyta; class Magnoliopsida; order Solanales; family Solanaceae; genus Nicotiana; species Nicotiana knightiana. The sequence continues at coordinate 25,770 of MDKJ01360318.1, forward strand.
GCTCGAGATAATGTGCTCAACTGGGTTGTGGTGGCATGGGTAGGTGCAAGAGGTGTTAAACAGTGATTTTGGAAAACTCCGCAGCAGTTCTTAGCACGTTTGAGGATGAATGAATGTTTATGTGGGAGAGAATGTAACGACCCGACCGGTCGTTTTGATCCCTAACGCGTTATTCGGTGGTTTGAGACCTTGAGTAGCTTCACTTCAGGTATTATGACTTGTACGTGTGGTCGAAATTAAATTTCAGGATGTTCGGAGTTGATTTGGAAAGAAAATTCCAATCTCAGAAGCTTTAAGTTTGAGGAATTGACTAAAGTTTGACTTTTGAGTAAACGGCCTCGGAATTGGGATTTGAAGGTTCCAATAGGTTCGTATGATAATTTTGGACTTGGGCGCATGTCCGGATCGGGTTTTGGATGACCCGGGAGCGTTTCGACGCCTATTGTGGAATGTTGGCATTTTGGAAGAATTTCATGAATTTGGGTTGAAGTGTATTTCAGTGTTATCGATGTCCGTTTGGGATTTGATCGAAGTAAAATAGCTTCGTATGGTGATTCTGGTCTTTGGAGCGCGTCTGGATGTGGATTTGGAGGTCCGTAGGTCATTTCGGGGTCATTTGGTGAAATTGGAAGTTTGAAGGTTTTTGGAAGTTTGATCGGAAGCAGAATTTTGATATCGAGATTTCTGGTTCCAAAAATTAGAGTAGGTCCTAATGTCAAATGTGACTTGTGTGCAAAATTTGAGGTCAATTGGACGTGATTTAATAGGTTTCAGCATCGAATGTAGAAGTCTGAAGTTCTAAAGTTCATTAATCTCGAATTGGGGTGTGATTCATGATTTCATATTATTTGATATGATTTGAGGCCTCGAGCGAGTTTGTGTCATGTTTTGGGATAGGTTGGCATGATTGGACAGGGTACCGAGGGCCTCAGGTGTGTTTCAGGGTGGTTTCGGACCAAGTTGGGCTGCTTTGCAATTGATGGTGCAAGTGTCTGCTTTTCTTCTTCGCGAACGCGAGGAATTCACGCGTTCGCGAAGAAGGATTTTGTGCTGCTGGTATTTTGTGCATCGCGAACGCGACTCCGTGGCCGCGAACGCGGAGGGAAAGTATGAGCAACCTACGCGAACACGATAGGAGGGTCGCGAACGCGTAGAAGGAAAGGAGAGCTGGGACATGGAGCAATTAAGACTTCACGAACGCGAAGCTTTTACCGTGAACACGAAGAAGAAGTTTGAAGGCAGTGCATCTTGGCCTTCGCGATCGCGATGGTCTTTCTGTAATCGCGAAGAAGGACGGACCTGGGCAGTGAAGTTTTAAAACAGGGATTTGGCCATTTTCATTTCGTTTCCTCCATGGAAATCGACCTTGGAGCAATTTTGGAGCACAATTTCAGCATCAATCACAAGGTAAGTGATTCCTACCTATTTCAAGTTAAACACATGGTATATATACGGATCTAAACATGGAAATTAGTAGTAATTTAGGACTTTGAAGAAAAACCTTAAAAATTGTATTCTTGGATTTTGGGCATAGAATTGGGAATAAATCATATATTTGAGCCCAAGGGTAATGATTATCTTCAAAAAAAAATTTAAAGTCGGGCATGTGGGCCCGACGTGACTTTATCGATTTTTCGAAGTTGGAAATTATTATAAATTGATTCATTATGGGTATTAGAGTATATTATGATTGGTTGCATCTCATTTGACTAGTTTTGGATCGACGGTCACCGGTTTGAGGTGTTAGAGCGGCGTTGGAGCAGGTTTTGCAACTTCGATGCGAGGTAAGTCTCTTGTGTAACTCTGTGAGGGGGAAACCACCCCTAGGTGATGTAATTGTTATGTGCTACTATTTGTGGGTTCTATTTATGCACGAAGTGACGAAAGTCCGTGTGAACAACTATTTTTTGACCACACCCAAATTCTATACTATTTTGCTATAAATATTAAGGTTATATCTAATCTTAATATGTTAAATTTTTATCTTACTCTTAATAGATTCTATTTAAGAAAATTAAAAACAACAAAAATATTCACATTCTTAGAATATAAGATTTTTTCTATGTTTAAATAGAAGAAAATATATATATACATATATATGTATAT
>ML376829.1:1984-17547 GCA_005239525.1 Nicotiana knightiana
ATTATATGTAATATTGTTGGAGAACAAACAGTTGAAGCGATGAATATCAAAGCACAATGACGATCGTAAGCGAGGAACGGGAGAGAGAGAGAGAGAAAGAGAGTATTTGTGAGTATACAGTATAGGAATGGAAGTAGAGGAAGCTTGACTACTTGTAAAAGGGTAATATTGTCTTTTCGAAAGGCTTTTAACAAAAAAACGGGTACCGGTGCAAACATAAAAATAAAGCGGGTACAAGTTAAAGAGAGGCGCCTAAATAGGGGGCCTGTGAAATTTTTAATAGTAAAGTTAGGAGCAGTTTGGATAGAAAAAGAGAATTTATTGGGCTGCCAAGACTTAAATTATAGGGATTTTTTCATTCATATATACTATTTAAAATTTTATTATTTAATGTCCATATTTAGCTAATTACCCGGTATAAATAAATTTTGTTTACAATATAAATACAATCTACCTTAAAAGGCTCACAAATTCATTATCTGTGCCTTCAATCAAGCGATTTAGATACACTCTTTTCCTTTTTTTCTCTTTTTCTTTTTCCTTATTTTTCTCCAATCATCGACAGTGCTCGTCAATTGGTACGCCCTTCGCTTTTAAACTTCTCCATTCTCGTAGCCTTCGTTCTACCAGCATCATTACATATTTGATTGCAAAATTGGAAAGTGAATATGCTTTAGTTGCGAATAAGTTTCTATATTCATCCACGCTGATTTGGAACAAATTAAGAAGTAGCAGTTGTGAGCAAGTACTAACAAAGTCAACCCAGAAAAAATATAAAAAAAAAATAAAAAGTATCTATTAAAATCAAAAGACAAATGAAAAAGTTTATGTTAAAAGTTTTGACAGTACAAAATTATTTATGATGTGAAGTAGCATGAACAACAACGGAAAAGATTCAGTGATGCGACCTACTTAACGAGTAGACCGGAATAAAAGAAGGGATCATTTTCTCTGGTAGGAGTGTCTTTTATACAATAAATTTTTTGTATATTTTATATCTGATTTACACACAGTGGCGGACCCAAATGGTGGCTAGCGGGTTCAACTGAACCCGTTTCATCAAAAAAATAATATTGTGTATATGTATAAATTAGGATTAAAGCTGTGTAAATTTTGTATTAATATTTATCTGAACCCACTTGACAGCTACTATTTTACGACTAAAGTTATATACTTTCAAGATTGAACCCGCTTGCATAAAATTCTGGGTCCGCCACTGTTTACACATAGTAAAAATAAATTTCATACAACTAATTATATATTATACAACTTATCTACACTTTCATACATTATTTCTACTCAATTATATACAACTACAATAACATACAACTTAAATACAAAATTTATACAATATGTCTTTTGTATATTTTGTATCTGATTTATACATAGTAAAAATAAATTTCGTACAAATAATTATATATTATACAACTTATCTACAATTTTCATACATTATTTCTACTCAGTTTTATACAACTACAATATCATACAACTTAAATATAATTTTAATACAATATTGTTCAACTTTCATACAATAGTTATATATATATAAACAACAAAATATAATTTTTCTATAATTTTATTACAATTTTGTCAATATAATGTGTATCATGTCTTCTTCTTCTTCTTCTTCTTCTTCTTCTTCTTCTTCCAGCCAAAAACAAGTCTAATCTTCATCAAAACACCCTCAAAATTGAGATATAAACTCCAAATCACATTCCTCATTGTTTGCAACAACACTCAATCCAAACAAATAATGGTTTTTGAAAATTCAAATTCGAATTCAAAAGCTTCAAAGCTTTTTAATGACTGTCAATGGTGGAGTTGCTGCTCTCTTTTCCTTTGCTTTACATTACTGAAATTAGGAATTGAGAGATAGAGAGACGTAGAGAGAATTCTCAATTCTTTGCAACAACATCCAATACAAACAAATAATGTTTTTGAAAACCTAAATTCGAATTCAAAGCTTCAAAACTTTTTAATAGTTGTCAATGATGGAATCGTGGGTGAGTGCAAGATACGTGGGGGAGGGGGTGGGATGTGGAGAGAGAAACATGTGGGGGAGTAGAAGATACAGTAAAGTAATTTTAAAACACTAACTATTATCATTAATTCTCTTAAAATATACATAAATGATAATTGAGTATATAAAATATAATTATAATAAAACTTGAGTAAGGAGGGTAATATAGTTTCATATAGTGTATAGGAATGTAAAGATTCATTAAATTAGAATGGAAGCCCAAGTTTATCATAATTCAACTTGGCAATTTTATTAGAATTGTTCCATTAATTTCGAGCCCGATCTTTTGTAGAAAAAAAATGCACATGTTTATACAAATAACTCACATATTAGCTATAGATTACAGATACATACACATATCCGTACAGAAATTTGATGACGAAGATGTTGAATATATGAAACGTGTCAATTATACTTATGATTAAAATTAACAAACAAATGAATGGACCCCCATTTAGAGGATATAGAGGCATACCTCCCAGAAATTTCTTTTTCTCCCTTTATTTAATATTCTAATTTTCATCTTGTGTGAAAACAAATTATTCTTTTGGGCTTCATCTCTACGTTCGGTCATGCTTATGCTAAATGGTAGGAAGAATTAACTAAAATAGTCATTCATCCAATTGCTTAAACTAAAAATAGTTAGTGAATATATAACATATGCATAATTTATGTATTCAATATATAATCTATGTATATGACTAAAAAAAATAAACAATAAATATGACCGACTATTTGTGTAAGGATTCCAATATACTTGGGTGATCAATGACTATAGAATAAAATTGGAAACCACATCAAAAGAATTAATGACCCGACATTGCCCCCTTATTATCTAATTATCTGGTTTGCCCCTAAAAATATAAAATAAAGTTCTAAAAGGAAGCTATACACGATTAGCATTTATTTTTTAAAAAAAAACACACTATGTTAAAGGGTTTACGTAATATTCTTGATATGCTATACAAGTATATCTCGAATAGTGTTTTATAATAGTATACTTAGTTTGGGTATATCAAATTATATATACCTAATATTTTGTTATATTACACACTATTGGTATACCATAATATTACTAGTATGTTAAATAATATTTCTAATATTCTTGGTATACTACATATTGATATATACCATGATTACCAATGAATCATGGTATTCTCAGTATTTTGGGTATACTGCACATTCGTATACCGTTATCTAGTGTAATATACTGAATTTTAAGATTCATCGATTTAACTAGAAAGACAAAAAGGTAAAAATGAGTGATAAAATTTTGATTTAAAAAAAACCTAATTTTCTTTTTTTTAGAAAATTGACAAAAAAAAATCATCTATGAATAAAAAAAATAAAAAATCTAAAGAATCAAAAAAGGTAGCACGGTAACTCTCAATAGCTATAATCGATTAGCAATTGTGTAGAAAGTATCCCACTATAGCTTTTAGAACTCGACTATTCATCTAATAAGAGAAAAAAACGAATACCAAAATAAAAGTGGAAGAAATCGATAAAAGATTTGGTGGAGAAATTTTATCGAATAAATAAGATTAAAAGTCAAGATAAAAAATATATAATAAAAAAAGGAGAGAAAACAACAAATAGTTTAGACAGAGAGATTAAATTGAAAAGAAAAAAGTTAAGAAAAATAAGAAAATATGGCAAAGAAAAATAAAAATAAATTAAGACAAGAAAAAAAAAATGAATTGAGGGACAATTACGAGAAAAAGAACCAAAAAGGAAAATTAATAAGAAAAAATAACTGAAAAAACAACTAAAAAAGAGTGCAAAATATTATTAGAAAAAATAAAAAAATAACAATAAAATGGAGAAATAAAAGAGAGTAAAGAAAATGATAAATATTTTGGACGACGAGATTTTATTAGATAGAACTAAATTAAGAAGGAAAAAAAAAATACAGGCGGAAAAATCATAAAAAAAAATTAAGACAGGAAAAAAATAAAGTGAAAAAGAGTGACATATTGTTTCTAGAAAGAACCAAAAAAACTTCAAAAGAAAAGAAAAACCTAAAAAAGAGTACAAAATGTTATTATAAGAAAATAAAATGAATAAATAACAACAAAATAGAAAAAATAAAAGAAAGTGAAAAATATAAAAGAAGAAAGTGAAAGAAAAAGAGGGAGCACCTGAGGTGGAGCTTGGGCATATGAAGGGAGATGGCAGCCAGGTAATAAAATCTTCAAAAGGAGCATGTTATTTAATATTTTTATTTCTAAAAGGGGAGCATTTTGGTCGTTAAGTTTTTAAAAGAGATTCTTAGTATCCCTTCCTCAATAAAATTGGCCGCTAAACATGCTTTTCGACTTTAACTTTGAAAATTTTCTTAATTAGTAGCTTAATTACTATATATTCTTTGTTTGATTTGATTAGTTGGTCATCATCCTTGGGTTAGTTTTCTCAATTTAATTGTTGAATTATATGAAAAATATTTTTAAAGAAAAAGTTTCAATTTCATTCTATGAGTTTATTTTTCAAAAGTCATTAAATAATACTGCTCAAATTATACTCCAATATATAAAATGTTGTATCATTAAGATGAGAAAAACAACATATTACCTAGAATCATTTAAAATTATGTATCAAGAGAAATTACTCATGAAATAAGGTGTAATTATACAAAGCAAAATGAAGACTTAGATAAAGAAAAATTAGAAAAGAAAGAAGATAAAGAGATTTATCAGAAGAAAAAAGAGGGGAAAAAAAAAAGGAAGAAGAGGTGAGACCCGAGGCCCAACGAAATAGGGATTAATAAGTAGGAAAAGATAAAAGAGAGGTAAAGATGGCAGTGTTGGGTATCTAACTCGAATTATTGAGGCAGATAAGAGACTTCAGAGGCAACGCTGAACAATGGCACCCACGTTATGTTTGTGCAATCTGGGTGCCGCTTTATCAATATAATTGTTTTTTCACAGATATCAACATACTTACTAAGAGTTTTTGCCGAATCATGCGTGTCACACCTCCTTTTACATCGGTGGGGGTAGTAAGGGAATTTTTTCTAATTAAAGTGACATTATTCGGTTTTGGGACTTATTATCATTTCAGAGTCACCATCCGGATTTTTGACGATGCTCCGGGACACCGTTTATTTATTGAAATTCCAAACTGAGGAAATTTTGACTCTGTTTTAAGTTGTCTGCGACCAGAAATCCGAGTAAGGAATTCTGTTAACCCAGGAGAAGGTGTTAGGCATTCCCGAGTTCCGCGGTTCTAGCACGGTCGCTTAACTATTAATATTTGGCCTAATTATCTAGTTATTTACATATTTTAAACCTATTGTGCTTTTTATCCTTCTTACTTTTTAGCCGCTTTTTAATATTTATGAAATTATTTTAATACAAGTCACGATGACGTGCACTTATTATTTTTGGACACGTTGCAAACCGCACCACATGAAATGTACCCGCGATTTACAATATGTTTATTTTAATTAATGTTTTGAGTTAGAGTCGGGGACCTGAGTTGCCGCACCCGAGTGTAGATTATATAGTCATGACTATGATCATGACGATTAAAAATGCCTATTTGAGGCGATACTCAATTATTCTCTAAGTTTTGGAATATTTATTTAAAAGAGGTATTTTTGGCTTACGGGGTATGTATATAAACCATTTTGATATTTATGGAATTTCTTCTGGGACAAGTCACGATGACGTGCACTTATTGTTTTTGGACACATCACAACCGCGTCACATGAAATGCACCCGCGATTGCTACGTGTGATTTTATTATTGTTTGAAGTTAGGGTCGGGTCACATGAAATACACATCCGGAATGGGGATTATATGTCACGACCATGCCACGGGAACCATACCCATAGCCGTAATGATTTATTATTGGTGCGTCAAACAAAGTTTACATTTCCTAAATCACTTTATTGAAATAATTTTATCTACAAGAATCCCCAAATCAATTATAAAGCATAACTTATTCAACTTCTAACAATCCAAACCAACTAATAATCTGTTCACGTCATAAAGAAGTTTAAGCTAACAATTTCATTACGACAAAAATGATACAAAATGAAGTGGAGTCCAGGGATTACAAAGATAGCACTAAGACAGTACACAATGTGAACTTTTCATTGAAAACATTCTGTTCACTACTAACAAATCAATGAAACAAAGTATTACAAGATTAACATGGCTAACAGGGATTAGATTAACTACAGAATAAGAATTTCAATTACAGACCCACAAACACATGTATCCACCCTATTACATGAATAATTATTCATTTATAGTGGTTAAACATATAAACATGAGACACGTTCCAATTACACGGCTACGGATCTCACTTGGTAAGACGTTAATCAAACACGACTAAAGAAATTATACATTAAACAACAAGATCATTTATTACATGATATTAACTAACATATGCCAAATAGGAAAGAAATATACTATTATATATCCATACTCAAAACAGAATGGAATTATCTGAAGAGAAGCAATAAAGGGAAAATGTTACAAACACAACAACCAAACATATCCTTTCATCAAAAATACCAACTATAACAAATTGTCAAGTGAGGTGATGCTATTTCATATCTGTTTTTTTTGTTCTTTATGGCTCAAGATCGTCACAATAGTACGAATATCACAAAAATAACAGCACATGCACAATATACGTATTCATTTTGAAAGAGTATAACTCACCCGCATTACATTCCGATGCAATTCTAGGGGTATAAACAAATAAGAAGCAATCATGTTCTTCTCGGCTGAAAAATCAAACCTCAAGAAGAACGAAGAAACCCAACAGATCAGTAGTAACATTCCTCACTTTGTGAAGCTCAAAACGACAGAAACCCCGGATGAAACTCAAATTGGAACCTTGCCGGAAGTATCGAACTAAGCCAGAATGACGAAAACTAAACTCCGGCTGGTTTTTGAGTTTCTTCGTTGGTAAAAATAGAGCTCGGGTGGTGTAAATGGTAGCTAACGGTGGGAGACTTCATGGTATTTTTTTGGGAGAGGAGGCCATCTGGTTCGCCGGCGATGGCGACGGCACTGAAAGATGAGAGGTTGAGGCTTTTCGCCGGAGAAGGAGATGGAACGGTGAGGGGATGCCTGGTTTGGAGAGATGAGAGTCGAGAAGAAGAAGGGAAAGGGGGGTGCGGCGGCTGTGATAGAGATCCTAAGGGTGATTGTTGAGTGTTGAAGGGGTGGGGGTCGCTGGCGGCGGCGGTAGCTTAGGTTAGGAAGTTGAGGGGTCTTCTAGGGTTATTGTTTTTTAGAGTGAAAGTGTGAGGAAGAAGATGAGTTCCAGGGGGGATGCGGCTACTGTGATAGAGATGATCAGATAAGGGAGGGGGGGTCGCTGGCGGCGGCGGTAGCTTAGGTTAGGAAGTTGAGGGGTCTTGTAGGGTTATAGTTTTTTAGAGTGAAAGTGTGAGGAAGAAGATGAGTTCCGGGGTGGATGCGGCCGCTCTGATAGAGATGATTAGATGGGGGGGGGGGGTCCTCCTTAGGTCTTCAGAAAATGGGGTTCTAAATAGAGGCGATTTGGGATTAGCGGGTGTGGGCTTCCGTTTTAGGCTTGGGTAGGTCTTTTAAGATATTGGGCCACTGATTTTAGAGTCCAAATTAATGCAACGAAGGTAAGCCCAACTCTTGTCTTTCTTTTAACTATCAGATTTTGCAAACTCTAGCCATTTAAAACTCAAAATTTAATTGAGTCTAATTTTTATATGTCTAGCCTATTTATTTTATTTTATCTAATCATGGACTAACGCAACTAATTAATTAATTGATCTACGAATGCAATTTTGATTTTTAGAAGATGCATTTACAATGTAATTAAATCCTAAAATGAAGTTTAAAATCTAACATGCTAATGACATCAAGATTCGAACATTTTTTATGATTTTTTATTTAATTTATGATTTTAGAATTATTAAACATGCATGGAATGCAACTAAATAAAGAAAAGTTAATAAAATTTATTAAAACTATTTTTGATTATTTTTAGGAGTAATTTCTTTGTGGGGCAAAAATTGGGTGTTCACAGCTGCCCCTCTTTGCTCGAGAACATGAAGAGTTTTCGGGCAAAGATAAAGTGAGCAACTACAAGCAATTTTTGCCCGTTTGGTACTCCATTTGGAAGCATTTTGAAAAAGTTTGACCGAACCTTGCTTCAGAGGTTGCCTACATATCCTTGGCTATAAAGGAATCAGGTCGGTGTAGTTCTGGAAGTTTTGGTAGCTGGGACTACCAGAAAGTTGTGATTTCACTGATGTTGCTGTTGCTGCTGCTTACTGCTTGCTGAGCTCCTTATTACACCAAAATCAAAAATGAAAAAGACTAAACTAGCCTATCAGCTACGAGTTACAAAATTCCTATCTACAAGTCTTCTGAAGCTTGATCTTGAGTCTTGGTTGGTTCTTCATGCGGACTCTGATCTGAATCTTGATGCTTGTTGGCTGCAGGTGCTAGTTCATTCTTCTATAGCTTTTTTTTCGGATCAAGAATGGACATGCATAGCTTGTGACTTCAGTCTGTCTCGATCAGTCCACATCTTTTCCGGTTTTTTACTTTGCGGTTCAACTCTTTTCTTTTCTTCTTTTCTGTTATCCTGAATTGAGACGTCTTATTTTGGTCGTCTCGAATCCATTGTCCTAAATTGTAATCTGCGCAAAATCAAAACAAACAAACGAAATTTTTTGCCCCAGTTTTCACTAGGAAAATTTTGTGAGTTATTGTAATAAAATTTATGCTACTTTATTATTGAAAGCAATGAAAAGCCGGGAATGGTGCACCCGGAGTTATTGTAGACTAGGGAGTGGATACCCTATGCCTAAAGGTAAAATCAACTAGGGAGTGGAGACCTTATGTTGGAAAGAAAATTGATAGGTTATGATGTCGTCAAGAAAAAGATCACCAGATTATGCTGGTGTCTGGGGAAGGATCAACGGGCTATGCCGTTGTCAAGAAAGAGATCACCAGGTTATGCTGGTGTCTGGGAAAAGGTCAACAGGTGATGTCGTTGCCTGGGGAAAAGAGATCACTGGGTTATGCCAGTGTGAGGGAATGATCAACAGGTTATGCTGTTGTCAGGAAGAGATCACCAAGTTACGCCGGTGTCTGCTAGGGAGTGGGACCTTATGTTGGAAAGAAGACTAGGGAGTGGAGACCCTATGTCTAAAGTAAAATCAACAAGTGATTGGAGACCCTATGTTGGAATAGCGACTAGGGAGTGGAGACCCTATGCCTAAAAAATAAAATCAACTAGGGATTGGAGACCCTATGTTGGAAAGAAGACTAGGGAGTGGAGACCCTATATCCAAAAAAAAATCAACTAGGGATTGGAGACCCTATGTTGGAAAGAAAACTAGGGAGTGGAGACCCTATGCCTAAAATAAAATCAACTAGGGATTGGAGACCTTATGTTGGAAAATGAGACTATTGAATTGTGTACCTATGCTAAAATGAATTAAGAAAGTTTTTTTTTTGTTTTTTCGATTTTTTTTTTGGGTATCTTAGGAGAAAGATTCATCAGACTAAGACTTTTATACTAGGAGAAAGATTCATCAGACTAGGTTTTCTTTATCTTAGGAGAAAAATACATAAGACTAAGACATTTATCCTAGGAGAAAGATTCATCAGACTAGGGTTTTTTATTATTTTAGGAGAAAGATTCATCAGACTAAGATTTTGATCCTACGAGAAAATTCATCAGACTAGGTCATTTGTTTTTTTTTTGTTATCTTAGGAGAAAGATTCATCAGACTAAGATTTTGATCCTACGAGAAAATTCATCAGACTAGGTCATTTGTTTTTTTTTTGTTATCTTAGGAGAAAGATTCATCAGACTAAGATTTTGATCCTAGGAGAAAGTTCATCAGACTAGGTCTTTTTTTTTTTTTGGTATCTTAGGAGAAAGATTCATCAGACTAAGACATTGATCCTAGGAGAAAGTTCATTAGACTATGTCTTCTATCTTAGGAGAAAGATTCATCAGACTAAGATTTTGATCCCAGGAGAAAGTTCAATCAGACTGGGTCTTTTTTTTTTTGTTATCTTAGGAGAAAGATTCATCAGACTAAGATTTCGATCCTAGGAGAAAATTCATCAGACTAGGTCCCTTATTGTTTGTTATCTTAGGAGAAAGATTCATCAGACTAAGATTTCCTTTATCTTAGGAGAAAGTTCATCAGACTAGGTCTCTTTTTTGTTATCTTAGGAGAAAGATTCATCAGACTAAGATTTCATTTATCTTAGGAGAAAGTTCATCAGACTAGGTCTTTTTTTATTATCTTAGGAAAAAGATTCATCAGACTAAGATTTCCTTTATCTTAGGAGAAAGATTCATCAGACTATGTCTCTATTTTGTTATCTTAGGAGAAAGATTCATCAGACTAAGATTTTCTTTATCTTAGGAGAAAGATTCATCAGACTAAGACATTGATCCTCGGAGAAGGAGAAAGTTCATCAGAGTAGGTCTTCTATCTTAGGAGAAAGATTCATCAGACTAAGACATTGATCCTCGGAGAAGGAGAAAGTTCATCAGAGTAGGTCTTCTATCTTAGGAGAAAGATTCATCAGACTAAGATTTTGATCCTAGGAGAAAGTTCAATCAGACTAGGTCTTTTTTTTTTGTTTTTGTTATCTTAGGAGAAAGATTCATCAGACTAAGATTTCTATCCTAGGAGAAAGTTCATCAGACTAGGTTTTCTATCTTAGGAGAAAGATTTATCAGACTAATATTTCGATCCTAAGAGAAAATTCATCAGACTAGGTCCCTTATTTTTTGTTATCTTAGGAGAAATATTCATCAGACTAAGATTTCTGTCCTAGGAGAAAATTCATCAGACTAGGTCCCTTTTTTTTTTATTATCTTAGGAGAAAGATTCATCAGACTAAGATTTTCTTATCTTAGGAGAAGAATTCATCAGACTAAAATTTTTATTGGGAAGAAAATCCATCAGACTAGGACTTTTTATCCTAGGAGGAAACATGTGAAGAGTAATGGCGACATTTTATGCACACTAGCAACACAAATAAAGGTAAAGATTTGAGAAACTTCCCTTTTTCGGCTCTTCTCTTCTTCTTCCTTTTTTTGAACCACTTTTGTTGCACTGCTTTGTTCCTGTTTCAAACACATAAAATTTTGTCAGTTTTAAAAAGTGGTGGTAGGTTTGTGGCCTTGAATCCTGGGTGGCTTGGCTTTTGCTCAATCAGCCTGAGTCAGTTTCAAGAGTCTTTTGCTCGGCATCAAACCTGATTGTTTCACACCCAATACCATTTGTATTCGTGGCTCAATCAGCCTTATCCAACAGGATATCTTTTCTTAGGTGACATTTTCTGATATCTTGAATGACTTCTTGCCTTTTGATAAATTTTTCTGTCATACAGAATCACCGGTTATCTTTGCCTGCGCCAAGTAGGCTGACAAGAGTCTTTTTGGGGGGGAAACCATTTTCATGAACCCTCAAGGCATTTTGACTGTAACAACTGAATGTGCTAGCCAAATTTTCTTTGTGCAACTAAAAAGCTGGTAGAAGATTTTGAAATCCTTTCTTGCTTGTTTTGACAAGGACTGACTCAGAGTGAATGACACAATGATTCAAAGAATCAAGTATTAACAAACAATGCCCCTATCAGAAGGACAAAAGGAAGAGGTTTTTTTTTTCTTTTTCTTTTGCGGTAACTAGCCTTAGTGATCATGACATGCATTTTGGACTTGATGGCCGATCTATGAAACTGATCAAATCTTGCCTTTCACCATTATTATGACCTTTCAAGTTGGGCTTGTTCGTGCTAATCCTTTGCATCAGCTTCACGATTCACTATCGACTAGTGGTGCCCCGAGGGATTTTCACCAACAAGTCTCTCTCATTTATTTTATCTCTACTTACCGGCGTCTTACAATGCCCGTGAGGGTTTTCACTAGTAAGACTCTCTCATTTTTCTTTTTCTTTTTCTTTTCTTTTGCTTTCTTGGATGAGCACCTTGACAGTGTTTTATGTCGCGTGACAACTGTTACTCATTGCATACTTCAATTGGCATTCTTGAAGGCATATCGGGAGGTCTTTATTTGAAAGGTTTTTGGATAGGTTGGAAAAGAAGGTCGGCATGAGGGCTTAAAGTAGACTCAAAATGAGGGGTTATAAACTTAAAACTCTCGGAATCGACTCTTTCAAAAGGGAAGTAAAATTTCTGCCCTAGTTTTAGCTACTGGGGATTTTTTTGGATTTTTTTTCTTTTTCTTTTGAATCTTATTTGGTTGGAACGAACCGTGTATCTACGTATCCTTTTTTTTAAGGAATCAGGTCTAGCGTAGTTCAAACATCTGACCTAACTATTTTTCATCTTTCTTTCTTTTTCTCATGTTTTTCTTTCATTTTTTTTCTTTTTCTCTTTTTTTTTCGAAACAGGTTGCCCCACCTTTTATTTTTTAGGGGCATGGACCTTTGACTACTCTTTTTTTCTTCTTCTTTTTTTCACTTAAACTTTCTAAGAGTTGCCCCAGTTTGTACTCTTGGGGAATGGACATTTCTTTTCATTTTTTTTTCATTCTCATTTTTTTTTAGAATTTTAACTTTAAACTTGATTCCAAAAGAGGGTGGTCAAAGAAAAATGACACTGGCTCAAAAAGGGATAGAGAATGACATAAAGTGTTTAGATAGCAGAAAAAGGGCCTCCCGGCCTCGAGAATGCCAAAACATATTATCTTTCCGCGATCATAGCATTGATGAACATGTCTACTTTTTTGGTGTGTCGTGGTCGAAAGACACTTTCCATCCATTAATGCCAAACTTTCGACCAAGCTTCAATTAACTAAACATCCTCAAGCCCGATCTTCACAATGATTTGAAGGTGAATTTTACTCGATCTTAATTCCAAAGTATCTCAAATCTTTATTCATCCTCAAAAGTGTCTCTTCCTCACTTATTTCATTCAAGACTAAATCATTTTTTTAAGATCTGGCCAAAATTTTCGCATGCAAGTCATATCACTAAAAGTAGCGATAAAGGAACTAAGCATGGAATGACACAAGAGGAAAAATTATATTTCATTGAGCAAAGTATGGAAGGGCTTAACAACAAGACAAACAACCTAAAATCGGAGTTACAATCCTAAAATAACCCGGATAATGAAAATAGCAACAAAACAGACAGACAAGACTGACACAAACAGAACAGAGGGATAGAAGGGTTTGACTCAATAAAACAAATAAAATCTGGATCATAACCCTGAAATAACCCAGATAATAGAAAAAACATCAAAACAAGCTACCAAGATTACTTCCTAGTGAGGAGGGAATGGCTTTTCAATTGCTAAGCTTGACATTTAGCCACAAATTCGCTCATCAGAATCAGCAAAGCATTTTCCAATTTCAAAATCATCAACTTCA
Organism: Nicotiana knightiana; assembly: GCA_005239525.1. Classification (NCBI taxonomy): domain Eukaryota; kingdom Viridiplantae; phylum Streptophyta; class Magnoliopsida; order Solanales; family Solanaceae; genus Nicotiana; species Nicotiana knightiana. The sequence continues at coordinate 15,378 of ML376829.1, forward strand.
GTTAGCAAGTTCCCGAGAGGATTCTCATACTCCCTGTCACCGCGCATCATCCCCATAAAGTGTGCATCATCATGTGGAGGTAAATGATTCTGCGCGATATTCTGGGTGTCACTGCCTGTGATCACAATCAGATTTTCCTGGATCATCCTTTCTATTTCTCTTTTCAAATCTCGACATCTTTCAACATCGTGCCCCTGAGGGTTGGAATGGTATTCACACCTTTTAGAAGGGACAAAGGTTCTTGCACGTGGGTCCAAATGATTTGGAGGAATAGGTGCAATCATGTCATAATGCTTTAATTTCTCAAACAAGATTACATAAGACTCTCCTATTGGTGTAAAATTATCTTTCAACCTTTGCTCCCCTCTATATCCCTTGCTTGGGTGCGGATTGTAGGGCACTTAAAAATTTTGTGGACACTGTCGGAGATTTTCTGATGCGTGCTCGCTTTCTGGGGTGTCTTGATGACTGGACAACATACTTAGATGGAGCAAAAGAGTATTGTGAGTTCTGAGGTAGATAGTAGTGCTCAGGGGAATCATCGAAAAACAGACGAGGGTGGTCACACCTTCGAGATGTTCTCCTAGGACCTCTTGTCGACCCTGATGTCATCATAATTTCTTCATCCTTCTCATTCATGTCACTAAGATTATCATATTCAATCTGGACAGCTTGAGTTGCGGATTTGAAAGCTGCTTGACATATAATTCCGCCTGTCTTAAGGCCATTCTCTACCATTTCTCCCATTTTGATTGCTTCCGAGAAGGATTTGCCAACTGCGGACATCATGTTTTGAAATTAATCTGGCTCTTGCGCCTGAAGGAAAACAGTGATCAGCTCGTGGTCATCCATGGGTGTCTTAACTCTAGCCACTTTCTCTCTCCATTTAATGGAATATTCCCTGAAACTTTCAGTTGGTTTCTTCTTCAGGTTGGAAAGGGAATTGTGGTCCGGGGCAATGTCGATGTTGTATTAGAACTGTTTGACAAAGGCCCGAGCCATGTCATCCCAGACATACCATCGAGATGTGTCTTGATCAGTAAACCATTCAAAGGCTACCCCCGTAAGGCTTTCCCAAAAATAAGTCATTAGTAATTCTTTCTTTCCTCCCGCACCTCTTAGCTGATTGCAATACCTTTTCAGGTGGGCTATGGGATCTCCATGTCTATCATACTTTTCGAATTTGGGGATCTTGAAACCAGGTGGCAAGCGGACATTAGGGAACATACATAGATCCTTGAAGGCAATACTCTTCTGACCTGCCAACCCTTGCATGTTTTTCAACTGTTGTTCTAAGCTTTTCAGTATTTGGGTCATTTCATCATGTGCCATCTTTCGGGCAAGCTTCTCAATCTTTGCAGGAAGGTCAAATAAGTACGAGTGGTACTCAGCAGAGTGATATTGTTCTTTCTGGGTAGCAAATTGTGACTCATGAGGTTGCCTCTGCACCAAGGCTGTGGGACAGTGAAGACAGGCATAACAACAGTAGTTGTCTGGTTGGTTGTCAATGGCAAACTTTGAGAGCATGCAACTAGAGTTCCAGCTGTGGTCGTACAGCTAGGATAGAGACTGAACCCATGTGGATAGGATTGATCAGACAATGAGACCGGAATGGTAGTCCTCGAGATGGGTGTGAATTTTGGGAAACCCTGAACAGAGAAGGGCGGTCCTTGGCCATTGGCCCATGCTTGACACATTTCAGTCATTTTCTCTTTCAGTACTCTATTTTCCTCAACCACAGTAGACTCTTGTTGAACCTTTTGACCCTGAGTCTGCTAAGCACTCATAACAACTTCGATGTCAGTTGTCATTTTTCCCTTGGATTTTGCGTTGTCAGCTTACCACAAACCGACCACCTCAAACTTTCTTCACAATTCAAAACAAAAGACACGTTAGAATGGACTCAGTCGGTCCTTATTATCATTCTTTTTTTTCTTCTTTTTTCTTCTTCTTTTCCAAATTCATTTGATCGAACCTGATGTGGGTTGCCTACGTATCATGACGCCGCATGAATCAGATCTTGCGTAGCTCGGGAAGATTGGGAATAATATGAATAACCTAATTCTTTTGTTTTTTTTTTTTGAATTTCTTTTTGTATTTATTTTTTTTTGAAACAAAGACTTAAAAAGAAGAAAGAAAATATTTTTGGATTTAGATTTGTTTTTCTTGT